>JAANYP010007128.1:0-309793 GCA_020465985.1 Centrapalus pauciflorus
CTAATCCATTGTGTGAGGCATCACAGTAGACCATCAAATTTTCTGTCCCTTCAGGTAAGGACAGAATTGGTGCACTACACAATCTTTGTTTTAACTGTTGAAACGCCTTTTCCTGCTCTTCATCCCAGCTATACTTCACATCTTTCCGAGCCAGCTCTGTTAGGGAACCTGCTATCTTTGAGAAGTTTTCAATAAATCGCCTATAATAACCGGCAAGTCCTAGAAATTGGCGGATTTCCGTGGGAGTTCTAGGAGTTGCCCAGTTCTTTATGAGCTTGATTTTTGATGGGTCAACTTGGATTCCCTGACTGTTGATCACATGCCCAAGGAATTTAACTTCTCGCAACCAAACTTCACACTTTGAAAATTTGGCGTATAACTGTTCCTTCTCTAATAACTCCAAGATCAGCTTGAGATGTTGCTCGTGCTCCTCCTTATTTCTGGAATAGATAAGGATATCGTCTATGAATACTATTACAAATTTGTCCAAATACGGTTTACACACTCGATTCATGAGGTCCATGAATATGGCTGGTGCGTTGGTCAAACCGAATAGCATCACCTGAAATTCGTAATGTCCATAACGAGTTCTGAACGCTGTCTTGGGAATGTCTTCTTCCCGAACCTTTACTTGATGATAACCGGATCGCAGATCAATCTTAGAGTAGAAGCTAGATCCCTGTAGTTGGTCAAATAGGTTGTCAATTCTGGGAAGGGGGTAGCGGTTCTTTACCGTTAATTTATTTAGCTCTCGGTAGTCTATGCACATTCTGAAGGACCCGTCTTTCTTTTTCACAAATAAGACCGGAGCTCCCCAAGGTGAGGAACTTGGTCGAATGAATCCCTTATCCATCAACTCTTGTAGTTGATTGGATAGCTCTTGCATTTCAGAAGGAGCGAGTCTGTATGGGGCTCTTGCGACCGGTGCAGCTCCCGGCACCAAGTCGATTTGGAACTCCACTTGCCTAGCTGGCGGAAGCCCAGGCAAATCTTCCGGGAAGACCTTTGGATAGTCACAAACCACTCGAATATCCTTGAGTTGTTTTTCCTTCGACTCATTTTCTGCAATCTCGACTAATACTGCATGGCAACCTTTTCTAAGGCACTTTAATGTCCTTAGGCCGGATATGACGTTCAGCTGACGGTTCTTTCTTTCCCCTTGGACTGTTACGACCTTCTTCTTGTGGAGGGGTATCTGTACCACTTTCTTACCGCATAAAATCTCGGCATGATTGTGTGACAACCAATCCATACCAACTATCACATCAAAGCTTCCGAGTTCTATAGGCATCAAGTCAATCTTAAAGGGATGATCTGCCAGCTTAAGTGTGCATTCCTTCATAATATTATTTGTCTTTATTATTTTGCCGTCGGCTAGCTCTATAGTATAACAGTTGTCTAAGTGAATAGGAGTGGCACTCAATTGCTTACTAGACTTATCAGATATAAAGCTCCTATCAGCCCCAGTATCAAAGAGTACGTTAGCGTAAATGTCATTTAAAAGAAACGTACCTGATACCACATGGATATCCTAACGAGCGTCACCTGCTCCCAATACAAAAGCTCTCCCCTGAGCTCCTCCACCATTTTTCAACCTCGGGCACTCCTTCCTGAAGTGCCCGGCAGCTCCACACTCATAGCAGCTTCTCTGATTGCCGCTGTTGTTACCCGGGGTACCAAATTTATAGTCCTTGGTCAAATGACCAAGACGCTTGCACTTTCCAGAAGGGGTTGGGCAGGGCCTTTGTTGTGATGATATGTGCATTGGGTGCAGAAAGGCTTTGTACCTGTGTAGCCTTTCCTTGAATCGACTCCAGCTACGTAAGCCTTGATGGTTTCGGGCTTCTTGGATTGTGAGCCCGAATTCTTCCCAGACTTGTCTTCCATTTTCTCTTGTTTTCCCCGGCTTTGGCCTCATTTCTCCGAGACACTTGGTCCATAAGGTTGTTGGCCATTCTGATGGCATCCTGAATGGTGGTTGGGTTGGAGGCAGTGACATTGCCTTGAATTTGAGGGGCGAGTCCCCAGATGTAGCGCTCAATTTTCTTGTACTCGGGGGTCACCATCTGTGGGCACAGGATGCTCAGCTCGTGAAATCGGTTAGTATACCCTGTAACGTCCGTTCCCTTCATTGCTAGATTCCAGAACTCCGATTCCATTTTCTGGAGTTCGTTTCTCGGACAGTACTCGTCCGTCATCATTTGCTTCAACACGGACCAGGCGAGTTGATAGGCTTCATCGATTCCCACTGACTGGACGTAGGAATTCCACCATGTCAGTGCGCTATCCTGTAGAGTGTGGGTGGCGAATATCACCTTGTCTCCTTCAACACATTCGCTAACACGGAAAACAGACTCCAATTTCTGAAACCATCGTACCAATCTGACGGCTCCCTCAGTCCCGTTAAAGTATCGGGGCTTGCAACTCAAGAACCCCTTAATCCCGCAACCTTTTGGGTTGGTTTCAGTACCTCCCGTGGTGCAGCTAGCACCACCATCTCCGTTGGCAGAACTATTTCGGTTGGTCTCATAAGTGGCTATAGCGGCGGCCACTTTTTGTGCGACTAATTGCTCGATTTCTGTTGCGTTCATGGCTCTTCTTGGCGGCATTATCTTAAAGTTTAAACAAAAGAGCATAGTGTAAGAAGTTGAGTCTTAAAGATTTAAATTTTTCTTAAGACACAGCACCATAATCATCAAACACAAATTCATAAATAACTTGCAATATTCATTAATCATTCATAACTTTCTTACATTGGGGAGGGTTATTACCCGAAAATTTTTGTCCTTCACTATTACATAATAATTTCCTAACATTACAAAGATAGATAAAGGGTACTAGGTGTCGGAGTGATCGGGGGTCTCTCCCTTTTCCAAAGCGTTGAGGCGCTGAGTCGGCTCCTCATTACGAGCCTCGCTTTCGGCTAATCGTCGTTGAAGCTCATCTAGGTCGTTCTGCTGGATGGCGAGGGCGTGCTGGTTAGCCCAGTACAAGTTGGAGTTCTGTAACTCCTCCCGCTCTAAACGAGCGGTCATTTCTCCAATATCTTGGTTAAGTAACCGAAGTTGGAGATCGTGCCTTGTAGACCGTGCTACCAAAATATTTTCATAATCATAATCAGTAAAACTTAAGTGCAGCTATAGTCTAGAGTACTAATGCAACCTAGTTCACTATAACTATGGCTCTGATACCAATCTGTCACACCCCGTTACCCCGGTTGGTAACGAAGCATGACGTCGCGGAAACATAACCATAATCATAACGAACGACCACTATATGGACGTTTTCAAAAAATACATCAATAAAACTTTAAAATATGGAAATGTTTTACATAGTCTGATATGTAGAAGAGTAGTTCGCATGGTACAGAAATTTAAATACATAATCAAAACAATCAAAATAATGCAACTAAATCTCCGGTAGTTTTGAAAATGCATGCGACTCCTTAGATGCGGAAGCTTGAAAAATACGTCTGATGTGGCACACTTGCCTTAATTTCTTGAAAATACACGATAAAATACGTTAACAAAAATTGTTGGTGAGCTCATAGGTATACACGTAAATCTGACTTGTATGGACAACAACAGTTAAGTTTGAATTTATAAAATCATAAATTCCATGTTATGTATTACATATAAACCATCATGCATACATATAAACCATCATGCAACTGAAGCTTAATTAAATTAGTTTTGCCCTGTGCAGTATTCCCACACGTAATACCGTGTGTTAAATATATATGCACTCGCTGTTAGCCGAGTCGAACTAACCCGAATGGGGGACATGACTCCCGATAGATCTATCCATAATATATTCGCGCTTACAAATAAAGGTAATTAACGGTTCATGAGAGCGATGGGAGTACCGGAGCCGCCAACCCGCGGCCTTGCCACCTCGGACCATCCCCGGCGGCTACACCGCCCCGGTCAAGCGGCCCCGCCCTGGAAGGAGCCCCGCGCGGCTTCCTTTCGCCGCTCCACCCCGCTGCCAGCTCCCTTCTTCCTTCTTCTTCCCCCTTCTGTGTGTGTATATATACATGTGTGTGTTTGTATTTTTTATAATTTTACTTATATATATATATATATATATATATATATATATATATATATATATATATATATATATATATATATATATATATATATATATATATATATATATATAGCCTTCTGATTTGTTTCCTTGAGGAACTCTAATTTCTCTGGTAGTAGATATGCTTGAATCTTCAAATATAAAACACTTCCTGAATTTCAGCACTTTCTGTTGTTAAACTGTTGAGCAGCTTGAACTTTATCTTTTGAGCAGCTTGAACTTTTAACTCTGGCAGCTTGAACTTTTGAACTAGCAGCTCGAACTTACTCAACTAACAGCTTGAACTTTGTAATTACACAGAAAATCTACTAACAGCTTGGCATACTTCGAATATTTCCCAACAATCTCCCCCTAACTTAAATTCTTTACACAAGACTTTAAGTTTTTATACAAATAAGGAAATAAAACAAAGTAGAACTGTTAGCTACAAACTAAGGCATCCAAAAACTTACAATTGTGAAAGTTTCCGCTTTATTGCCTTTATGAAATCTCTTTTCAACTCCTCTTTATCACAGTGAATCTTCATTGAGCTTATTTGAAGTAGCCAAGCGTTTGGCAGATTGAAAAATTCAAAATTGTAGAACCTGCTGGATCCGTCTGCAAGCTTGAGTCTATATGTCATTGATTTGGCATATATATCAACCTGTACAATCTTCATCTCCTTGGCAGCTTCCATTTCTGCGCTTGTAGACTCTGGATCAAAAATGCTTCTAAGATCTTTTACATTTCTTTGAACCCGTACACATCGAGATCTTGAATGGCTAACAGTTCCAATGTGATGCATTTTTGTCAGATCATCTCTGGTTAGCCTTTGTGCCATCTGAGCTAGGCTCTTATATTCTTCTTCTGGACCAGCCTCTCTCCTAATTACAAAATGATAGTCTAAATCAATGTCATCCATTGATTAGCATACCAGTAGGTAATAGGCGGTTTAGAGAAATCATACTGATCCAGGGCCTTTTCTATTTCCAGTGCCTATTGAAGTTGTTGTTCGAACGATACTCTTTTAACCTGATCAATCCTTGTTTGTGGAGGAGGATCACTAGCAACAGCTTGAACTGGTTCTTGTTGGCATTGGACTTGTTGAGAGACTTTGGCTGCTTCTTGTTTTTTACTTCTCCTTGTCATATAAGGCCTGAAGCTTTTCTATTGGCCATGATTGAGCCATTACTCTTGATAGTCCAATTGATGCAGAGAAATTTATCAAAAACCTTCTGTGTTCTGCCTTTGACCACAAACCCTCTTAGATACTCACCTAAGGTTTCATCATCTTTCATTTGATCATGAGTTTGCTGGTCTAAGAGTTCATCCTGTTCCTCTGCTATTTTCCTTGCTAATTCAGCATCATGAGCAACCTGGGCTTCTTTAGAAGAGAATTTAATCTTTGGAGATTCAATTAGAATGCCTTTACCCTTATCTCTGGAAGCTGATGCTGTGGATTGGACTGTTGTGGCAAGAGCCTGAGAACCTTCTTTGATGACAACTCCAGTTGTCCTGATGGGAGCAGCTTGAGTTTCTAGACTAACAGCTTGAGTAGCTGTTGGGACTGTTAGCCTAGAAACTGTGACTGTTGGAGAGGAGGTTGAAGCTGTTTGGACTGAAAGAGGGATCTCCTGATTCTCCCCCTTTTTGGATGCATTGGTTTGGCCTGGTGGACCAAAGACCTTTGCAAGCAGGGTTCGAACCAATTTCTCAAGCTGGATAACTTTGTTTCCACAGAGTGTGAACCCTTGATGAAAATAGTCCAGTCATTGATGTTGGGCTGCTATAGTCTGTTGCAGAGCTGTGATTTGTGCCCCCTGTGCAGCAATAATGGACTTATAATGTTCCAATATAGCTACAACAGGTTTCAGCTGTTCATCCGTTAATGCCATGAGTTGCAGACTAGCCTCAAGATCTTCAAATGAGAGTGGAATTTGAGATCTACCACTGGCAGGAATTCCAGAGGTAGAAACATCTGGGCCCCTTTGTTCTTGGTACTGGGGACTTCCAGAAGGTGCTTGCACACCCTCTGTTGCCATGGGTGTGGTCATAGATATGTTGACACTGGCCTGTGCCTCTTGTGCAGAGACATTAGTAGTGGCAGCCACAAATCCCATATGGACATTCTCTAATGGAATGTCCACCTCCAAATTGAGGGTGGGAGAGTCCTCAGTGGGTTCCCTTTGGATATTCTGTGCAGAAGTGTCCTCCTAAACAGGGATATTTGGCACTGGAGCTTGGGCTGAAGAGGAAGGAGCTCCTGAAACCCTTTGTCTTTTGTATTTTAGGAGTGTGGGGGCTGGGGATGTATGTGTAATAGAAGGAGCAGATGAAATGTTTGTATCATGAGGCGTGGGTTGGGGTCTTGGGGGTGAAGCAGTGATGGATGGCTGAGCCTGCTCAGGTGCCTCTCCTTTGTTTGTTGGATTGATGCCCAGCATTGCAGAAGGCAATGGGACATCCACATTCAAAAAATTGACACTAGGTTTTAAAAGTCTTTTAATGGATGGTAAAGAGTGCCTATGGGAAACATGTATCCTTTTATGTATATTAAAATTATTGCAAGATTTTGCAGTTATTTCATCCAAAAATCGTGTATACATAAAAAATTTTCCATGCTTTAGGGCATGATGCCTCAACATCCCCTGAAAAATCATATTTGAAAAGTTGAACTGTTGGACTGTTTATAGACACACTAGAGCAGTGGCAATGTTTGAGGAAAACTCAGACCAACCAGTTCTTTTGGGACTTATACATTGTTGAATGATATGCACAAGATATTTCCACTTAGGGGTAAAGTGTGCTTTAAAGAAAGTAAACGAATCAGTAGGGCCCCTATACCCTATTCCAAAAAGTCCTTCATGTAAGGCTGTAAGAGATAGATCTGATATACCTGAGGCATCTTGAAGATGCAAATGTTGGCATATGGTCTCCTCAGAAATAGTAATAGGGTTGCCATCGATTGTGGATGCAAAAGAAGTGACTCCATTGACGGTTTTCACTGTGGCGGATTTCCATAATTGCTCTATATGAGCCACATAGATGGTGGGATTGACAGTGAGGGCATGATGGATATGGGAACTTCTAAGGAAGTCCATCATGTCGTGGAATGGTTGAAGGTCCGTATGTTTGAGAGAATAAGGGAGGCAGTTGTGTTCTTTGACAAACTCCATTAGAGATTAAAACGGCGATTTAGGGTTTGAGTCGACTGTGTGTGAATCGCTCAAAGAGAGAAAGAACAGATCGTTGGAAGATATTTTTGCAACTGGTAGTTGCAATTGAACGAAACTGGGACCTTTAAAGGTTTGGGCATTTCGAAAATATCTAGTCCCGCGCACACACTTATAAGAAATTACAGAATTACCCTGCACACTTTGACAGATCAAGTGAAAACAACTAACAGTTCGAGTAAAATGAACTAGCAGCTTGAGAAAAGACTCAAGCTGTTAGTTGAAAATTAAGCATATTCTTATGAAACAGTGTCTCCCCCTTAATCAAGCACATGAAATAAATATGTTCTTCATAAAATAAGAGAGAATGATGAAACACAAATTAATCCATATTAACCATACCAATATTTGATACTAGGAAGGTGAATCTTCCTACATCAAATGGTTTTGTAAATAGATCAGCTAACTGATCAATTGTATGAATTTTGGTAACTTGGATTAATTTCTTCTCAGTAGAATCTCTTATAAAATGAAATCTAATGTCTATGTGCTTGGTTTTGGGAAATTTCACTGGATTTTGTACAATTCTTATTGCACTTGAGTTGTCAATGTAAATAGGAGTAGATAGGAAGTTCATACCATAGTCTCTCAGTTGATTCTGAATCCACATCACTTGGGAACAGTAACTGGCAGCTGCTACATATTCTGCTTCAGTAGATGAGGTGGAGACAGTTGTTTGCTTTTTGCACTGCCAGGAGACCAGTCTTGCTCCTAGATATTGACATCCACCAGTTGTGGATTTTCTGTCTATGTTGCAACCTCCATAGTCACTGTCAGAATAAGCTGTTAGTTGAAGAGGAGAGTCCTTAGGATACCATAGTCCCAACTGTGGTTAGCCCTTGAGATATCTAAAGATTCTCTTAACAGCAAACAGATGTGAATCCTTTGGAGCACATTGAAACCTGGCACAAACACAAACAGCAAACATTATATCAGGTCTAGAAGATGTGAGATACATTAGTGAACCTATCAATGATCTATATAAGTGAATGTCCACATCCACTCCATCTTTGTCTACATCAAGCTGCTTGTGAGTGTCCATTGGAGTGCTAGCAACTTTGGTGTCTTTGTAGCCAAACTTTTCCAGGATGTCATTTACATACTTTGATTGACTTATAAAAAGTCCTGTGGGTTTCTGCTTGACCTGCAATCCTAGAAAGAAGGTGAGTTCCCCCATTGAACTCATTTGAAACTTTTTGTGCATCAGGGTTTCAAACTACTTGCACAGAATGTCAATTGTTGACCCAAAAATGATATCATCAACCACTACTACAAAATGAGCTATTGCAACCTTTTGAAAGCAACTTTTATATAATTAGTTGCATTTGATTCTATAGAAAGTTAAAAAAAATATAAAGGTTGCATTAGAAGATCTAATGCAACATTTAACTTAAAAGGTTACATATTTGATTGAAAATGGCAACATTTATAAGAAAGGTTGCATTTGTTATAGGTTAAAAGTAACCTTTATTTTAAAAGGTTGCATATGTCTAAAATAAATGCAACTTTTTTTTCAAAAAGTTACATTTAAAATGTGATTGTAATTTTTTTAATTTTTTCTTCAAATAAAATATATAACTATTTCCCATTGTCAACATTTTCATTTGATTAATATTATTTATTGCTATTCTATTTAATTTAAATATTAATTTAAATAATTTCATCATTAAAATATTATAATTATTTTATTTATATAGAAGTGTTATTCATAAAATTTTACCTGGTATAAAGAAATGAAAATGAAAACAATTCTTTTGTGCGTTTGGTGAGAAATGAGATGGAAATAAGATTGGGATCCCTTATTTGTTTAGACATAAGAAATATAAAACGAGAGTTAAAATCAATTCCTATTGTCTGATTTTGATTCTGTTCTGTGTGGTAGGAAACGGGGAGAATTCAGATTTCATTTCCCTACTGAAAAAACACGGAGAGTTTGTGAAGGCCTTGAAACCCTCTCCCCAAACCTTTGGCCTCCTCTGCATTTTCACGCAACCCCCATCTGCTTCTCTCTCTCTCCGATCTCCAAATAGAATATCAATGGCTATCAATCTCCGGTGACCCCCTTCCAGACGTCGACGACCACCGACTATCGTTCTCCGCCTCGACCAGGCATCTCTCCTCTCCGATTTTCCAAGGTATTGCTCTCTCTCTCTTTCTCGCTCTTGCCTAGCAACGCTGGTCCGATGACCTGCAGTGTTGTTATGTTCTACTTCATTCAGTTTATCTCTCGTCTCCTTGACCCACATATTCGACCAGTCCCAACACCCCTATCTCCAACCAGCACTTTTCGCCCCCACCCCTATTTCTGACAAGGTTCTATCGATGGGTTTTGATTGGTCAGTTTTTATTCAAAATTGGTTCTTCGAAAACGCTGTGAGATTTAAACCTTTTGATTTGTTTGTGTGATTTGGGTTTGTTCCAAATTTCATTTTTTAAGATTGAATTATTTGTTTCAGTAAGAAGTTGTTAATCATCCTCTATAGTTGGATAAGTTTTGTTTTTAATCTTATATGAAGTTGGACCCTTCCCCTGCATTTGGATAAGTTGTTAATTGTCCTGACATCTTCTGTTGTTGGATAAGTTTAGCTTTCAATCATTCTTGAATTTTGACAATTGGCCACGAAGGAATTTAATTGTTGAAGCAATAAAGCTTTTTGATGCAACTGGTACTTATCCTAGAGGTACTTATCCAAAATGTACTGCACCTGGATCAGAAGGATCGTATGCCACAAAGAAAACCGAGGAGCTGAAATGGAGGGCTAGAGCTGAGAGGTTGAGAGCATATGACTGATTTGAAACTGCATTCTCAAATGTTAAATCGTCCGAAATTCAGAAGGCTATTATGTTGCTTTATGATCATCACTGTTTCATTCACTAAGTAATATGCGTTCTCTATTTCCAGGTTTAGGATCACACATTTGACACCTACTGACAAGATGAAAAGAAGAAGGCTAGGCTTTCTAGGTTTGGATCAGCTTCAAGTGTTGATCCTCTTGAAAAATCGAAAAGAAAGCAAGGGCAGCCAGGTATGTACACCAACAAATCTGGTTTCCCCAATTTTTTTAGCATTTTCCTTCTGTAATTTCCATCTGGTTGGAGGCATTCAGAATTTGAGATGTGTTTGTTAACTATGTTTTTGTTTTGCAGGTAGAATTATTTACATTTTAGTCCCCGCACAACTCGTAAAAGATACTCGTAACTCCGTAAGATATCCATTAGAACTATCCCAACATGAACCCTTGTTGAGTTTGCTGTCTGGTTATTCATCTCATATCATGTGCAGCAAGTATTGATAAAGTTGTTGTGCCCCGACTTGATTGATAGCAGGCTTTTTAGTGTTGCCCAAACTTCTTACTATCCCAACATGTACCCTTCTTATGATCCAGTTGGATTTTTTCTAAAAAAAATGATCGTCGATGCCAATCTAGCATTATCAAGTTCATGATTTCTGGTGATACATATATATATATATATATATATATATATATATATATATATATATATATATGTATGTATGTATGTATGTATGTATGTATATATATGAGATAATGTGGTCAAGATATAAAAGTTGCTTGAATTAAGTTGTCTTTTGACCCTTTTGACACAACCATTTCTCTTCTAATTTTTCGAAGTTCTTTTTGTGTATACCTAATTTTCTTTCATATCTTTCCTTTTTTTATGGAACAAACCTATTTTTGGTTAATTTACATTCAGTGTTTATTAGCTTGTAGCAAGAAGCACTTTGGGTTTTAAGTATATTTTGGCAATTATATGCATGTAATCTGTACAAGTTCAGCTATAAGCATTCTGTTTTGCTGTTATGTGCAGTGTTTGCGTGATTCATCCTTGTCCCCAAATGAAGAAGAGCGAGCATAGATTGATATAATAAATGCGATTCACCAAGTGCATGTTCCATCACATGAGCCTTTCTTTACTGTATATTGCTGTTTCTTATAGCTCATTTAGCTTGGAAGAAGATAAACATCTTGGAAATGATGATTACTTGAATCAAATATGTTGGACCCTGGAAAGGTAGCTCGTTTAGCTTGGAAGAAGATAAACATCTTGGAAATGTGATTCACTGAGTGCATGTTCCATCATAGGTTTGTTCTTTTCATATCTATAAATTAATTATATTTATATATTGTTACAAATTATAGTTGTGTTAGTTATGCTTGCAATAATTTGTGTATACATACAACACACACATTTGCTTAGTTATTATTGATGCAGCAGGATAACCCGTAATTGATCACTTAAATCCCATGTTGGTGTTTGTTTGGAAGAAGATATTGAGAACCAACGAGATAAATTAGTTGAATATGCGATGAAGAAGTTTGTGGAAAAATTGTCTCTTCATGTTTGTGAGTTTCTAGCATTAGTTATCGTCTATGTTTGGTTCAAGGTATGATGTCATCAGGATCATGACAAGTATAATTATTTCATCAATTTGATTATTTTCGTTTGAGTTAGTTGTTAATTATTATTCTGTGTGACAAGCAACTTTGTTTTGGGATATTGATATATATACGAAGACCGGTGTTTTTTGGAGGATTTAGATACCTTTTGTCATTATATTTAACAATTATTATATGGAATATTGTGTAATTGGTGAAGGATTTTGATACCTTTTAATTATTGTAATCGACATTTTTTGAATTGGTGATGCTTATTAATTGTATTTGTGTATTAAAAGGTTGTACTTTTTGTAACTAAATTCATAAATGTTGCATTTAAAATTAAAAAAATGTTGCATTTGAATGCAAAAAAGATTGTATTTGAGCATAAAAAGATTGCATTTGAGCATAAAAAGGTTGCATTTGAGCATAAAAATAATTGTATTTTAATGTGAAAATGTTGCATTTGAAAATAAAAAAGGTTGCATTTGAGTTTGAAAAAGATTGCATTTGATGTAAAAAAAGGTTGCATTTGAGTGTGAAAAATGTTGCATTTATTTGTAAAAAAGTTGCATTTAAGTATAAAAAGGTTGCATTCTAAAAAGGTTGCATTTCTATGATTAATGCAACTCTTTCAAAAAAGGTTGCATATTCTACCAAAAAGGTTACTTTAGACCCAATGCAAGAGGACATAATGCAACTCTTGCTAAAAGGTTGCTTTAGGCATAATGCAACTTTTTGAAGGCCTAATGCAACATTTTGTCAAGGTTGCAATAGGCTTGTTTTGTTGTAGTGAACATAGATCTGAACAAGAAAAATCTCTGATTTGATGGACTTGTGAACAATGTCTTGTCCAGAGTACCTCTCTTGAATCCATTTTGTAAAAGGTATGAGGACAAAGTGTCATACCATGCTCTTGGGGCTTGGTGGAGTCCATAGAGGGCTTTGTCTAATTTGTATACTCTGTCTAGATACTTATAGTCTTCAAATCCAGGAGGTTGACACACATAAACCTCTTCTTCAATGTACCATACAGGAATGCAGATTTCACATCCATTTGGTACACTTTAAACCCTTTGAAGCTGGCATAAGCTAGGAACAATCTGATGGCTTCTATCCTTGCTACTGGGGCAAAAACATCATCATAATCTATTCCTTCTTCTTGAGTGTATCCTTGTGCTACCAATCTTGCTTTGTTCTTAATTACTACCCCTCTTTCATCCTTCTTGTTTCTGAAAACCCATCTTGTACCAATTGCTCTCTTTCCTCTAGGTAAGTCAACTAGAGTCCATACATTCTGAATCTTGAATTGCAGAAGTTCTTCTTGCATTGCCTCAATCCAAGATGGATCTTTCAGAGCCTCAGATGCCTTCTTAGGTTCTAATTGTGACATGAAACATGCATGTTCAAAGGCAGCTAGACTGAATTCAGGAACTGCTGATTCAGCATCAGTGGACTCCTTGTGAACCGTTGTCCTTGTCTGCACAGGTGTGCGTGGGTCTCCCATTATCTGATTGAGAGGATGATACTTGTGAACCCTGGGTGTGGGTTCTCTTTCTGTCTGGAATGATGTTCCTAAATTTGTATCATCACCTTCAGTACCACTTGATGATTTTGCTCCAGGAACAGCTTGATCAGAAGATGGGACTGTTTCCCTATTGGATGGAGCTGTCACATCAGGACTTGGGATTGGCACTTTATAATCTGGAATTGTATCGTGTTGAGCATCCAGTACCCCTGGTGGGTCACAAGATAGAAGTGGTAGTACAGTATACTCATCCCATTTATCAGAATCTTCAATAGTTTTGAAACTTTGTCCCAACAGCTTGAATGTTTGTGTGACCAGCATGAGAATTTTTGTTGGCAGCTTTAACACTGTCTTCATCAGTTCCTGCAGAATACTCAACAAAGCTCAGAGAATTTGTCAGCGAATCTAAATCAAACAACCAATCAGGACCAGTGCCTTTGACATTAGCAGTGTTTTCATTAAACTCAACAATGGCACTTTCTTCAATGGTTTTAGACACACTGTTATATACTCTATAGGCTTTGCTTTGAATAGAGTAACCTACAAAGAATCCTTCTTCAGCTTTACTTTCAAACTTTCCTAAGTGAGTTTTAGTGTGAAGAATAGTGCATGAACAACCAAAAGACTTTAGGAAGGCTTCTGTGATGGCATAACTCATATGGAGTTTTCCCTTATGACTGAACAACTTGAACCCTATTAAGCACATAGCAAGCTGTATTGACTGCCTCTGCCCAAAAGGTCATTGGCAGTTTGGAATCAACTAGCATGGTTCTAGCAGCCTCTATTAAAGTTCTATTCTTCCTTTCAGCTACACCATTTTCTTGTGGTGTTCTTGGTGCACTATATTGCCTTGCAATACCTTTACACTCACAGAAACTGTTTAGGATATGATTTTTAAACTCAGTTCCATTGTCTGACTTGATCACCTTAACTTTTAAGTTTGATTGATTTTTCTATCTTAAGGATAAAGGATTTGACTAGCTCAGCAGTTTCATCCTTAGTCCTAAGAAAGTAAACCCATGTAAATCTGGTGAAATCATCAATAATGACTAACAGTAAACTCTTTTATTCAAACTCAACACAGATGTTGGACCAAAAAGATCCATATGAATAAGATGAAGAGTAGATGAGATTGAATTTACTTCTTTGGCCTTATGAGAAGTTTTGTGTTGCTTGCCTTTAAGACATGCTACACAATGATCATCACATATGAACTCCTTTTGTGGTAAACCTCTTATCAAATTCTTTTTGACTAAAACATTCATAGATTTGAAGTTCATGTGACACATCCTTCTGTGCCATAGAGCAGACTCATTAGATGATGCTTTGGATATCAAACAGCTCAAAGTATTTGATTTTGACAAAAGATATGTGTCCAAACAGTAGACATTGTCCTTCCTTGGTGTTCTAAGTAAAACAAGATTTTCAAGGATTTTAAAATCTTTTGAAAGGACAATACACTCAAAGTCTGTGAATAGAACAATATTTTGTTTATCACAGATTTGAGACACACTTAGTAAATTATATTTCAGTTGTTCGACATACAAAACATCATTGAAGATCATATTGCCTGCTTTGACAGTACCCTTACTTATTACCTTACCTCCCTTGGAATTTCCACCAAATGCAACAAATCCTCCTTCAAAGCCTTTGAAATTTGACAAGCATTCAGAATTGCCTGTCATGTGCCTAGAGCATCCACTATCCATATGTCATCTTGTTTTATGTTGGGTCCTGTGGGTGCCCTGCACAAATAAAAGCTTAGTCAGTAGTGGAGTAAACCCAAACCAAATTGGTTTTGGGTTGTCCTTGTGCCTTGACATAACTAAACACTGTTTGTGTCTTTTTATACCTAGTGAGATCCATTGGTGGATTTTGTGAAGAATATTTAGTTATAACATGAGGTATCCAAGTGTTCTTTCCAATCTTTTCATTAACAGTCTCAGAAGATCCACTACCAGTTCCAGTTCTAGACTTAGCATTTTGAACTAGGTTTTTAGTGCTAACAGCTTCAGAACTTGCACTACCAGTTCCAACTTTAGATTTAACAGTCTCAACACTTGCATCAGCAGTTTGATCTGTGTTTTTGCCTTTAACACACCATACCTTTTTAATGTTTGTTTTGGATTTTGCTAAAACTTGTTTTTGGTGTGTAGGATGTCTTTTGTTGACTTTTAAGTACCTGTGGTCAACTGTCTTCTTTGGAACTGGTGTAATAGGTGGTTTAGCCTTTAAATTTTTTGAGTTTTGGACAATTGCCTGCTTTTGAACCACAGTCTGTTTTGCAACAGATGGTTTATACAAACATTGCCTGGCTAAATGGTTTTTCCTGCCACAATGGAAACATCTTTTGACTGTTTTGATTGGAGAACCAGTTTTGTTAGACCATAATTGGTTCTTGTTCCTTTGATTTCCCATTACTTGCTGTTGTGTGGGAAACTTTTGGACACCATGCTTTTGGCATGTGCATATTGAACAGTCTTATCCCTTTTATTAGTTTTTGAGGAAGATGCAACGTTACAGTTAGAAGGTACAGAAACATGTGGAGCATTATTGCATACACTCATCTTCTCTTTTCCTTTCTCGCTGGGGGTTTTGATGAAACTGGAAGTAGGGGTTTCTATAGGTGCACTCATTGTTTTGAGTTCTCTCTCAACTTCTTTACACTCACAGCCTTCATTTGGAATCAGTTCTTCTTTAGATTCAGGACTGTTTTCAAGGATAGGGTCTATAGATGTCATTGTCTCATCTAATGGTTCATTAACAAGCCTATCAGCAACTTCACTCATGGGATGAATGTATTTGTTGTTGTATGGGGGTGGAGTAGCTCTGTATCATATACCTTCTTTGGGATTGAGTTGAGATTTCACCCTATCTTTAAATTGAACCTCCATTAGGTGTTCTAGCTTTTGATTTGCAAGTTTGAAGCTTCCTAAATCTATATTAACAGATTCTATTTTCTTGTTAGCTTCTAACACCTTTTGTTCAGCCTCATCTAGTTTCTTATTTAGGGTCTCTATTTTCTTATTCAGTTCCTTTTTCTCCCACTCATGATATGTTCTATCATATCCCATCTGAATCTCATTATCCTTATAGTCATTGATCTATTTTTCAAGATCTTCTATAGCCTGCATGTACTCATATCTCCTTTCTTCCATCTTAGCTAGAGTTTTGCACATGCTATCATTATGATCTCTGTACTTTTTAACCATATTTTTGCACGTTTGAGAGCAGAGTTTAGCATTTACTTCAGATGGTAGTTTAGTGGAAGTGGCATCAGATGATTCTGCCATAAGAGCTTGATTTTGAAACTCCTCTTCTGTCTGATCACTCCAGTCAAACACATTGTCTTCTTGAGAGACAAGAGCTTGTGATGATGAAGCTTGATTAGTTTGCTGGGGTCTTGGTGGCTGTTGACCTTGGGATCTGCATTCTCTGGCAAAGTGTCCAAGCTTGTGGTATTTAAAGCATTCAACTTTTGATTTATCAAATGCTGGTTTGCCTTCTGGTCTGGCTTGAAAGTTTGATCTGCCAGTTCTTTTCAAAAATCTTTTGGCCCTCATAGTCAACATAGCATGCTGTCATTTCAAGTCCATCTCTTCTAAATCATCTGGATGGATTTGTTCTAAATCTTCAGCATTTAGAGCAGACAGTCCATCACTTGCAACAAAAGCTTCATAATGAACTTCAGTAGAGTTACCATCAGCACCTGAAAAGGAATCACAACAGTTAGATTTATCAGTTAATGCTGATGACAGCAAAGTAGTGTTATGATTGTAAGAAAAGGATTTCTTTTTATTTTCAATCTCAGTTTCAAACACTCTCATGTTGTTGTAAAGGTCATCCAACTCTATTTCATCAAGAGTGTCTTTGGTTCTCCATTGGGCAGCATAGACTGTCCACTCTTCACCAAGTGATCTAAGGAATTTTCTGTTTACTTCATCTTGATCCAAGCTGACTTTGGCACTCTCCAATTCACCTATCAGCTTATTAAACCTGTCAAAAATCTGAGTAAGGTTTTCATTCTTGCCACCAGAAAAGTTTTCATATGGCTGTTTTAAAAGATCTTTTTGATTCCTTTTGGTGCTAGCATTGCCAGCAAATCTTTTCTCTAAAGCAATCCAAAGAGAATGAGCAGTATAGAATTTCTTAAACTGATGTTGATAAGCATTAGGAATGGCTATCTGTAAGAGAGTAAGAGCTTTCACTTCATTCCTTCTAGTCTTTCTTTCAAGTTCCGTCTTTGGATGTGTTTTTACGGGCTTGCCCTCAGCATCTAGTTCAGGATCAACTACAGGAGGATATTCAACAGCTTCCCATATGGCATAATCAATAAATTGAATGTGCTGTTGAATCCTGAGTTTCCACATCTCGAACTCAGTGGGTTTGAGCATAGGCACTTTGAGTCCTTGCCCAGATCCACTACTGCTATTTTCAAATTCCATTGCAGAAACGTAAAAATTTTAAAAGAAAGCTTCTGACTTTAAAAACAAAGAAAAACCTGTGGCTCTGATACCACTTGTCAGGATCAAAAATCACTACCTAAGATTAACTGGTTTGAATAAATCAGAGTGTAAACCAATAACCTTGTATTGAATCAAAGTCCAATTAAGAAGTTTGCGGAATAACAATTAATTGTTTTAAGAAAAAACTTTCAGAATAAATAACACATAAATATGATCAAAAATCAAATCTTTTATATTGCCCAAACTCACTGATTACAATCACCTCTAATCTGTTTGATTAGACGAAGAACACAGACTGTTCTTAGGGTTTTACAACCTTAGAGGCTTGAGAAACTTAATCAGAAAGCAATTACAACTGAAGCACACGATTACAAAATTTGCACTTGTAGACTTACAATAGAAAAACCTATTTTATATATATATATATATATATATATAGCCTTCTGATTTGTTTCCTTGAGGAACTCTGATTTCTCTGATAGTAGATATGCTTGAATCTTCGAATATAAAACACTTCCTGAATTTCAGCACTTTCTGTTGTTAAATTGTTGAGCAGCTTGAACTTTATCTTTTGAGCAGCTTGAACTTTTAACTCTCGCAGCTTGAACTTTTGAACTAGCAGCTCGAACTTACTCAACTAACAGCTTGAACTTTGTAATTACACAGAAAATCTACTAACAGTCTGAGAAATCTAACTAACAGCTTGACACACTTAGAATATTTCCCAACACTCCGGGTAGTATTGGCTGGTGGGGGTATACTCCTCTTCCGAGTCAGACAATATGATTATCTCTTGGTTGAACATGTTTTCTGCTATCAAGGTCCATGCATAGTCTTTTAGTTAGTTACAAAATATTTTCATAATCAGTAATACTTAAGTGCGGTTATAGTCTAGGGTACTAATGCAAACTAGTTCACTATAACTATGGCTCTGATACCAATCTATCACACCTCGTTACCCCGGTTGGCAACGAAGAGCGACGTCGCGTAAGCATAACCATAATCATAACGAACGACCACTATATGGACGTTTTTCAAAATACATCGATAAAACTTTAAAATATAGTAAGGTTATACATAGTCTGATATGAAGAAAAGAAGTTCGCACAATACAGAGATTTAAGTACATAATTAAAGTATTCAAAATAATGCAGCTAAATTTCCTGGTAGTTTCGAAAATGCATCCGACTCCTTAGGTGCGGAAGCTTGAAAAAAAATACGTCTGAAGGCACACTTGCCTTAATTTCCTGAAAATACACGCTAAAATACGTCAACAAAAATTGTTGGTGAGCTCATAGGTTTACACATAAATCTGACTTGTATGGACAACAACAGTTAAGTTTGAATTTATAAAATCATAAATTCCATGTTATGTATTACATATAAACCATCATGCAACCGAAGCTTAAATAAAAATAAGTTTGCCCTGTGCAGTATTCCCATACGTAAGACCGTGTGTTAAATATATATATGCACTCGCTGTTAGCCGAGCCGAACTAACCCGAATGGGGGACATGACTCCCGATAGATCTATCCACAATATATTCACGCTTACAAATAAATGCAATTAATGGTTCATGATATAAGAGCTGATGGAACCACATGTGTAATACATAATAGAAATGAAGTTATTTTCGTGTCCATATGAAAACGAAGCATGTATTTCAACCCCAAAACATAACAGTGTGAAAATAGGGGCTATGAGGACTCACCGAGCTTGTGATGGCAAAAACGAGCGAGAAGTGCAAATTAGCGTAAGTTGATGGGTTATGCACCGGGTGAGTTTAATCGAGCCCTAAATGACAATAGGGACTTAATATCTCTAATATATGATAATATATATGTTTATTGATTTTTATGTTTTAAATCACCTAACATTACAAGTTTATAAATAAAACCCGCTTAAAACGTCAAGTGTATATATATATATAATTTTCCAGCTTTTTCGAAGGTTTTTCGACCTATTTTGAGGCTGTTTTTGACCAAGCTCCAAAACGTTTTAGGCTTTGGTTTTCATGGACATTAAACTACTATATACAAATAATTTTTAAAGTCAAGAATGACCATTTTTCGAGATGTTTAAGTTGGGGAAAAAGCTTGTTGAAAACCCTATGTTGGCCATTTTTGAGCTGTCAAACTTTCGGTTTCCCAAATAATTTCTGGAGGTCTTAAACTCCAAAATAAATTATGAAAACTTCCAGATCTATAGTTAGACATAGATCTAACTTTTGAGACAAGAATCAACTCATTTCGTTAAGTTATGAATTAGTTATGATTTTTCAAAGTCGATATAAATATTCTGCCGAAAATCCGTAGTTTATAAACTTGAAATAACTAGTGATTCTTGTTGTTTATTCAAAGACTACTTGTATAAAAGTTATAAAACACATATATATCACTTGTTTTCATAATATTTACATTTATATGATGTGTTTATATATTTATAAACACATTTAAAGAAAACAACTTAAAAACAAAACTAGAAATTTATAAACTTGAGTTTTTATGAATCTTGTTGTTGTTGGTGATTATATATTATGCAAGACTTATATAAACATAAATATAAGATGAAATAAGCTAGTATTTACTTACTTTGATGTATTTAGAGTATGATTTTGAGTAGAAGTTCAAATCCTTGCAAGATTTGCACCAAAAACTCTTGAAATATTGAAAGAATGCAAAGTTGCAAATTTTGGCTTTGAAAGGGGGGTGGTGGCCGGATTTTAGCAAGGAGAAGGAGAGGGTTTTTTACGTTTGAAGTGTGGAAATGAAGTGGAAAATGAGGTCTTATTTATAGGCAAAAAGATTGGTTTTTCAATGATGAAAGACATGGGATGAAAAGGTAGTGTGCACTTTTAAACAAAATGATGATGTTTAAAGTGAATATGACTTTTGTAATAAAATATTTGAAGTCAACCTCTATGTTGTACCACCCCTATAGGGCCGCCATATACATGTATATACATGTATTTTCATTTCTTTTTGTATAAAAGTATTTAGAAATGTATTCTTGTATTTCCCTTTTCTTGTAAATTCATAAATACTTTTGGATGCATTGTTTTAATGAATTGATTTAGTCTTGCGTAATTAATGTTAAGTAATTGTATTAGTGTATGATTAGTGTCACTAATCATAATTTAATTATGTACTTAGTTGAATTAATCCCTCATATCGTAAATCGATCGGATTAATTGATTTCCCGATTCATCGCACCGATGAATTTGATTCTAATTGAGTTGAATTTTTTAATAGACATTGTTAATCACCTTGATTAATTTCTAATGACCACTGATTAGGTTATAATTTGCTATTAAATATAGATTAGGTCATCGTTGCTAACCTGGTTTAGTGTCGGATGTTACAGATGGCACGATGAGGATGTGCATTGATTACCGGGAGCTGAATAAGCTGACTATTAAGAACAAGTATCCGCTGCCGAGGATAGATGACTTGTTTGATCAACTACATGGGGCAAGTGTTTTCTCCAAGATTGATTTAAGATTGGGGTACCATCAACTGAAAGTTTGAGAGGAAGATGTGCCTAAGACAGCATTCAGAACTCGGTATGGGCATTACGAGTTTCTGGTGATGCCTTTTGGGTTAACCAACGCCCCGGCTGTATTCATGGATCTGATGAACAGGGTATGTAGACCGATGTTTGATAAATCGGTGACAGTGTTTATTGATGACATCCTAGTATATTCCAAGACTGAAGCGGAGCATGCTGTTCATTTAAAAGAATTGTTGGAACTGCTAAGAAAGGAAAGTTGTATGTCAAATTCTCAAAGTGTGAGTTTTGGCTGCAACAAATTCAGTTTCTTGGACATATTATTTCGGGAGCTGGGATTTCAGTAGATCCAGCTAAAGTTGAAGCCATAAGAAATTGGGAACCGCCTCGGTTCAGCTACAGAAGTTAGAAGTTTTCTTGGGTTGGCGGGGTATTATCGGAGATTTATAAAGGATTTCTCGAAGATTGCAGTTCCTTTTACTGCATTAACAAAGAAGAATGCACCGTTTGTTTGGGAAACTGTGCAACAAGAGGCATTTGATATCTTGAAAAAGACGTCAAGTGAAGCACCGATACGTACTCTACCGGAGGGCAATGAGGATTTTGTAGTATACACGGACGCATCGAGATTTGGGTTAGGTGTTGTACTGATGCAGCGCGGGAAAGTCATTGCGTATGCCTCGAGACAGCTTAAGCAGCACGGAAAGGATTATTCAACTCATGATCTTGAGTTGACAGCTGTCACTTTTGCATTGAAGTTGTGGAGGCACTATCTGTATGGAACTAAGTGTCAATTATACACGGACCATAAGAGCTTGAAGTATATCTTCAGTCAGAAAGAGCTTAACATGAGACAAAGACGTTCGATTGAACTTATAAAGGATTATGACTGTGAAATCCTTTATCACCCCGGAAAGGCTAATGTAGTAGCCGATGCACTAAGCCGTAAGGCCTACTCTAAGGACTGCTGCTACATGATGACGTCTACAATGTTAACTTGCACGATCATCAATGATGTTAAAGCCGCTCAGGAGGAAGCTTTGAAGGAAGAAAATGTTGGTGCTGAGGATATTCGAGTACAGAAAAAGGTTATGGAAACTAGTGAATCGGGTTTGAAAGGAATTTATGGGAGAATCTGGGTACCAAAGTTTGGTGGTATGAGAAAGGTGATCATCGAAGAATCACATCAGTCAAAGTTTTCTGTACATCACGGGAGCACAAAGAAGTACAACGAGCTGAAAGCAGACTTTTGGTGGCCCAGATTGAAGAAGGACATTGGTCAGTATGTTGAGAGATGCAGGACTTGCCGGCTTGTGAAAGCCGAACACCAGCAACCATATGGCAGTCTGCAACCGCTTCCCATTCTGGAATGGAAGTGGGAACACATAACAATGGATTTTGTTACTAAGTTGCCAAAGACTAGGCGTCAACACGATGCAGTGTCGGTAATTGTTGATAGATTGACCAAGTCGGCACACTTTATACCAATTCGGGAAAGCTACTCGTTAGAGAAGTTGGCTCAGATTTATATGGACAAGGTTGTTTCTAGACATGGAGTTCCTAAGTCTATAGTATCAGATCGGGATAGCCGATTTACTTCAAATTTTTGGTCGGCATTGCAAGAAGGGTTGGGAACGAGGATAGCAATGAGTACGGCTTACTGTCCACAAACTGATGGCCAAAGTGAAAGGACTATCCTCACGCTTGAGGATATGATGTGGTCGTCTGTATTAGATCTCGGTGGTAATTGGGACGATCATTTTCCACTGATAGAATTATCGTATATTAACAGTTATCACGCGACAATAAAGAAAGCGCCGTTTGAGGCTTTATATGGGAGAAGGTGTAGGACTCCTACGTGTTGGAGAGAAACCGGAGAAACACTGATTGCTAGGTCCGCGTTGTTACAGGAGACAAATGAGAAGATTCAGTTGGTGCGACAACATGAAGGCGGCCCAGGATCGACAGAAAAGTTATCATGATAGGAGGCATAAACCGATCAGTTTTGATGTAGACGATTGGGTTTATTTGAAGGTGTCACCTATGAGAGGTGTTATACGTTTTGTTAAAAGAGGAAAGTTAGCTCCGAGATTTGTTGGACCATTCAAGATAACAGAAAAAGTTGGAAACCAGTTTTACCGTTTGGAATTTCCTGAAGAGATGTTGGGCATACATCCGGTGTTTCATGTGGGAAATCTCAGGAAGTCATTCACTACCGGAAATGAGGATTGGGCCGATCACACAGAGTTTCAAATTGATGAAAGGCTCCGATATGTTGAAGAGCCGGAGTGTGTGTTGGATACTAAAGTAAAGAAGCTAAGGAGTAAAGAGATTGAAATGGTGTTTGTGCGTTGGAAGCATTACAAAGGAGCCAATCATACGTGGGAAACCAGGGCGGAAATGATGAAGAATTATCCGCAACTGTTTGGATCCAAGTAACTTCGAGGACGAAGTTTGAGCGTGGTGGAGCCCATGCTGTAACATCCTTAGATCTAAATTATTGTAATTTAGATTAATTAGTTGGATAATTTGTAGTTTTAAGTTGGACTATGAAAATGATTATGTATCCGGGTATTTAAAAGTTGGTTGCTAATTTGAGAATTTTGGAATTATTATTATGGAGTATTATGATTTATGAATGCTAGTAATGGTAAAAATAAGATAAAATCAGTATTTAGTGAAATCAGATAAGTTGAGGGGCTATATGTGCCAAAAGCCAAAAGTTAAGAAATAAAAGACTCTTTGTCTTTTATTTGACTCATTTCAACTTCAAAGCACTCAAGCTCTCTCTCTCTCTCTCTCTCTCTCTCTCTCTCTCTCTCTCTCTCTCTCTAAAAATCTCTGAAATTTCCTATTGAAATTCGAATTTGTGGAACCAAATTCGTGAATCAAGGCTGAATATAACAAGATTCAAGTGGATTTAAGATAAGAAATCTATTTTAAAGTTTGAGTTTGTATTTTGGAGAGAAAAGATGTAAAAATCGGATTTTAATCTAAGAGAAATGTTGATGCATGTATGTTTAATCAGTTGGAAATCAGTAGTTGAACATCACTGAAGCTCCAGAAACAAGAATCGTTGGTTAATTCGTCCTAAAATGTAATAAATCTGACTTTTTATGAAGTTATGTGTTCTTGAGGTTTTTCCTCATTTTTGGTCCAATCTGGATGAATTTGAGTGTTAATGATATGGAAAATGATGTAGAAACATTCCAGATATGTTAATATAACATTATTATGGATTGCATGTTGTTAGATTTATGTTCTTGGAAATTTTAGTGCAAAACCCGTAGCTGCGACCTGCAAAACTGTTGGTGAACTCGGCGAGTTCATGGGTGAACTCGGCGAGTTCATGGGTGAACTCGACGAGTTCATGGGTGAACTCGGCGAGTTCCCATGAACACTTTAATAAATCTTCAAAAATTCATAAGTATTGGATCCGAATCCAGTTGGGACCCGAATTCGGATGAGACCCGAACTTAGATGGAACCGAACTTGAAAAAGAACCGAATTCGGATGGGTCCGAAATCCGGCCGAGGGTCCGAACTTCGGACCTAAACTCGGCGAGTACCCGTGGCCAACTCGGCGAGTTCTATGCTTTACATGTGTAATTCGGATGGGTTATTAAGGACCCGAATTTATGGTTAATTAAATACACTTTTGAGATACCTTTTGTAACATATTAAGGTACATAAAGGAGGGTTAATTGGGAATAATAACACCTTAAATGATGAGATTTAAACGTGAGTTTTGGATGTCAGTTCCAAATGTTGTAACACTTATAATTGTACAAATTGATGCTTGAACACGTATGTGATATGTTTTCCTTATGGAAATGTAACAGGTCCCTTGTGGTGTTGTTTAACCCACAGTGGGGTACTTTGTGAGTCCGGTTGAAATTCCGAAGAGAAATAAGATAATCTAAAATTAACTAACGCAACCACTGTGAGTACCTTTGATTCTAACATGTCTGCATCTGCTTTATGTTTTCTTTGCCTGCTGAGGCATGTTGTTTCACTTTCATTTGGCACTCTACTAACTTGCGTATATGTTGATGCACATTCATACTTGTTGCATGTCCGTTCATTTTTTGTGCATCCTATCGATGGACCTGCGGGTCGCATCTGTACTCTGATGTTACTGTGCTATATGACCAAGAGTTTGACACCTCTGTGGTCAGGATAGATAGTAAGTCATCCCCGATGTTATGTCTGCTTCAGATAGTTGGTATTTCTTATGCCGAGTGTGATCTCGAAGGAGCTGCGGCTCGGGTTTGCGTACTTTGAGTACGTGTGGAGTATACGGTATGTGTTACCGGTGTTACTCTTGGGGGCATCATAAGGATTTGTGGAATGTGTAAAATCATTGGTATTCAGTTATTCACTAAGCATGCGCTTACCCCTCAGTTGTTGAATTTTTTTTACAGGAAGAGGGAAATCTACTACGGGACCTTCTAGCTAGGTAGTTTCTTGAAGTGATTGAAGATATCTACTGTTAATCTTGGTAACAGAATTATGGAATGTTGTTGTAATAAATTTGGAGTGATGTTATAATGTATTGAGTATGAAGACTTAGACATGAAACCTTTGTAGCACCGTAGGGTGTTGGACAAATTTGTATTATTTTATTATGTACTTTATTGCTTCCGCACTTTAATTTAAGTATTCAGATCATTATGTAATTTATGTTTGGTGATTAATCCTGGGTGAATTGTAATGGTGGTTATTGTGGCAAGGGTGTCACATAAGGCATCCAAAAACTTACAACTGTGAAGGTTTCTGCCTTATAGCCTTTATGAATTCTCTCTTTAACTCCACTTTATCACATTCAATCTTCATAGAGCTCATTTGGAGTAGCCATGCTTTTGGCAAATCAAGGAATTCAAAATTGTAGAATCTACTGGATCGGTCTGCAAGCTTGAGTTTATATGTCATGGATTTGGCATATAAATCAACTTGTACAATCTTCATTTCCTTGGCAGCTTTCATATCCATTCTAGTGGATTCTGGATCAAAAATGCTTCTGACATCTTTAAAATTTGTCTGAACCCATACAATTGGTGACCTAGAGTGACTGGCAGTTCCAATATTATGCATTTGTGTCAGCTCATCTCTAGTCAATCTTTGAACCAGTTGGATTAGGCTCTTGTATTCTTCGTCTGGACCAGCTTCTCTTTTGATTACAAAATGATATAGTAAATCAATGTCATCCATTGACTTAGCATACCAATAAGTAATTGGAGGTTTGGAGAAGTCATGCTGATCAATGATCTTTTCAATCTCCATAGCCTTTTGCAGTTGTTGATCAAATAACACTCCCTTAACTTGATCAAACTTTGCTTGTTGGATAGATTCAGGTTGAGGAACATCAGCAACAGTTTGAGCTAGTTCTTGTGGATCTTGGACTTGTTGGGAGGCTTTGGAGGCTTTTTCTTTTTCTTTTTTCCTTTTCTCTGTCATATAGAGCCTGAAGCATCTCAGTTGACCAAGTTTGAGCAATAACCTTCGATATACCAGTTGTTGCAGAGAAATTGATCAAAAATCTTTTGAGTCTGCCTTTGAAGGCCCTGTTGGCCTTTTCCTCTTCTTCTGGCTTTCTTTGACCACAAACCCTCTTCGGTAATCTCCTAAGGTTTCATCATCTCCCATTGGTTCCTGAGCTTGCTGGTCTAGAATCTGATCCTGTTCTTCTGCCAATCTTCTGGCCAGTTCAGCATCATGGGCAACTTGGGATTTTTTTGAAATAAATTTAATCTTTGGAGGCTCAATCAGAATGCCCTTTCCCTTGTCTGTGGAAGCTGATACTGTGGCTTGGACTGCTGGGGCAGGAGCTTGAGGACCTTCTCTGATGAACACTCCACTTGGCCTGATGGGAACAGCTTGAGCTTCTAGACTAACAGCTTGTAAAGCTGTTGGGACTGTTAGCCTAGAAACTGAAGCTGTTGTTGGTGAAGTTGAAGCTGTTTGGACTGGAATTGGGATCTCTTGATTCTCCCCCTTTTTAGATGCATTGGTTTAATCAGAGGAACCAAAAACCTTTGCAATCAGGGATCGAACCATCTTCTCAAGCTGTATGATCTTGTCACCAAATAACTTGAACCCAAGGTGAAACTGGTCAAGTCTTTGCTGTTGGACTGTTGTGAGATGTTGCAGAGCTTTGATTTGTGATCCCTGTGCAGCAATAATGGACTTGTAATGTTCCAAAATGGCTACAACAGGTTTCAGTTGTTGATCCGTCAATGTCATTAGTTGCAGACTAGCCTCAAGATCTTCAAATGATAGTGGGATTTGAGATCTATCACTGGCATCAATTCCAGAAGTAGAAACATCTGGGTCCCTTTGTTCATGGTACTGGGGACTTCCAGAAGGTGCTTGCACACCCTCTGTTGCCATGGGTGTGGTCTTAGTTATGTTGGTACTATCCTGTGCCCCTTATGCAGAGACATCAGTAGCACCAGCCACAAATCCCATATGAACATCCTCTGATGGAATGTTCACCTCCAAATTGAGGGTGGGAGTTTCCTCAATGGGTTCCCTATCGATATTCTGTGCAGGAGTGTCCCCCTGCACAGAGCTATTTGGTTCTGTGGATTGGACTATGGAGGAAGGAGCTACTACAACCCTTTGTCGTTTATATATTTTTTTGTGACGGGGCTGGGGAGGTATGTATAGTAGAAGGAGCAGAGGAAATATATGTATCATGGGGAGTGGGTTCGGGTCCTGGGGGTGAAGCAGTAATAGATGGTTGAGCCTGCTCAGGACCCTATCCTCTGTTTCTTGGATGGACATCCTGCATTGCATGAGGCAAAGGGACATCCACACTGTGAGAATTGGCACTTGGTTTCAAAAGTATTTTAATAGTAGGTAAAGAGTGCCTATGGGAAACATGTATCCTTTTATGTACTTTAAAATTATTGCAAGATTTTGCAATTATTTCTACCAAAAATCGTGGATACATCAAAAATTTCTCATTCTTTAAGGCATGATGCCTTAACATCCTTGAAAAATCATATTTGAAAAATTGAACTGTTGGCCTGTGGATAAGCACACTAAAGCAGTGGCAATATTTGAACAAAATTCAGACCAACCAGTCCTTTTAGGGCTTAAACACCGCTGAATAATATGTACAAGATATTTCCATTTAGAACCAAAGTGTGCTTTATAGAAGGTAAATGAATCAGTTGGGCCTCTATACCCGATTTCAAAAAGACCTTCGTGTAAAGCAGTAAGGGAGAGATCAGATATACCTGTGGCATCTTGAAGATGCAGATGTTGTCGTATAGTCTCCTCGGTGATGGTAATGGGATTACCATCAATGATGGATGCAAAAGAAGTGACTCCCTCATGAGTATTTACATTGGCTGATTTCCAAAACTGCTCTATATGTGAGACGTATATAGTGGGATTGACAGTTAAAGCATAATGGATATTAGACCCACCTAGAAAATGCATCATATCATGGAATGGCTGTAGTTCAGCGTGTTTGAGAGAGTAGGGAAGGCAGTTGTGTTCTTTAACAAACTCCATTGGTGATCACAACGACGAGGATTTAGGGTTTTGAACGACTGTGTGAGAATCGCACAGTGAAAGAAGGTGAAAAGATTGTGGAAGATATTTTGCAACTGGTAGTTGCAATCAAACGAAACTAGGACCTTTAAGGGTTTGGCTTTTCAAAAATATCTAATCCCGCGCACAATCTCATGAGGAATGACTGAATTACCGTGCACACTTGACAGACCAAGTGAAACAACTAACAGTTCGAGAAAATGAACTAGCAGCTTGAGAATAATCTCAAGCTGTTAGTTGAAAAATGGACATCATTGAATGAAACAGTGTCTCCCCCTTAACTAAGCACATGTAATAAGTGTTTTTCTCATTGTATAAAGGAGAAATAATTGAAAACAAATTAATCCATAGTTAGCATGCCAATATTTGATACCAAAAAGGTGAATCTTCCTACATCAAATGGTTTTATAAATAGATCAACTAACTGATCATCTGTATCAATTTTGGTAACTTGGATTAACTTCTTCTCATTACAGTCCCTTATAAAATGGAATCTAATGTCTATGTGCTTGGTTTTGGAAAATTTCACTGGATTTTGTACAATGCTGATTGTACTTGAATTGTCAATATAAATAGGAGTAGATAGAAAGTTCATACCATAGTCTCTCAGTTGGTTCTGAATCCACATCACTTGGGAACAGCAGCTGGCAGCTGCAACGTATTATGCCTCAGTGGATGAAGTGGAGACAGTGGTCTGCTTTTTGCACTGCCAAGAGACTAGTCTTGCTCCTAGATATTAACATCCACCAGTTGTTGATTTCCTGTCTATGTTGCAACCTCCATAGTCAATATCAGAGTAAGCTGTTAGTTCAAGAGGAGAGTACTTAGGATACCACAGGCCCAATTTTGGTTGACCTTTGAGATATCTAAAGATTCTCTTAACAGCAAAGAGATGTGAATCCTTTAGAGCACATTGAAACCTGGCACAAACACAAACAGCAAACATTATATCAGATCTAGAAGATGTAAGATACATTAGTGAACCTATCAAGGATCTGTACAAATGAATATCCACATCCACTCCTTCTTTATCTGCATCAAGCTGTTTATAAGTGTCCATTGGTGTGCTGGCAACCTTGGTGTCCTTGTATCCAAACTTTTCCAGGATGTCATTCACATATTTTGATTGACTTATGAAAAGTCCAGTGGGTTTCTGCTTGACCTGCAATCCTAGAAAGAAAGTTAGTTCCCCCATTGAACTCATTTGAAACTTCTTGTGCATCAAAGTCTCAAACTCCTTGCACAGAATGTCATTTGTTGATCCAAAGATGATATCATCAACATAGATCTGAATAAGAAGAATCTCTGATTTGATGGACTTTGTGAATAATGTCTTGTCCAGAGTACCTCTCTTGAATCCATTCTGTAGAAGATATGAAGACAAAGTGTCATACCATGCTCTTGGGGCTTGGTGGAGTCCATAGAGTGTTTTGTCTAACTTGTAGACTCTGTCTGGATACTTATAGTCTTCAAATCCAGGGGGTTGACACACATAAACCTCTTCTTCAATTGTACCATACAAGAATGCATATTTGTATTTTATTTGTACTTGACGTTTTAAGTAGGTTTTTTTCATAATAAACCCGGTTCACAATATAATATCTTATATTTAATATCAAAAATTGATAAAATACAAATAAATAACAATTAATTATTTGTTGATTTGATGCAGAGTAACAATATATTTATTAAATAATAATATGGGAAATTCTTTCTAAATTGCAAAGTTTGCAAATGTAATCATTACACATTTTTTCAAAAATAAATACTAAAAATTTTTTATCTACATGGCATAAAAATCAAGCCAAAAACTACTACTACACCTGCTCCATAGTCCATACTATGTAAAGGTTCATAGTTTGAGCATTGCAAAGCGTAAGTGGGGGATTTTCTAATGTTATGGTTTAGGGTAGTGATTTATACGTAATAATTTTTGTTATTTTAATAATATATATTTTACATGATGTACAAATCATAAATCTTCCTTTTAATAATTTGAACATATGTTATAAGTTTATATTCATTAATAACTTGAACATATTTTATATATATACTAGTTTATGTCACGTTTTACGTGAATAAAATTTATTCATTTATCTTTTTAAATGAAATGTGGTGATAACAAGTGACAATTTGTGTTCTTCTTAATTATGTATATAGATAGGATGCCCTATGTATAGATAGAATCGCGTGAGAATGATTTTTTTGTGAAAAAAGGTGAAAAGGAATAAATGAGTGACACGTGTCATTATCAAATAATCAACCAAAAAGTCAAATTAGTCATTTATTTATAAAAATCATATTTTGATTTGTTCAACGAAATATTTTCAGTAGCTAATTAATATAGAGAATATATTATTCTCTCTTTTCATTCATGTAACATCAATTCATTTCAAGTAATTTATCTCTCATCTTTCTCTCGTTTCTCATGAACCACTTCGGCGGTCCATTCATCGCCACCATTGTCACTCTACCGGTTATCCGCCATCGACGACAACCGCTCCACCAGTCCTACCACCAACAGACTGAGAAAATCCAATGAGAGAGCCATCAAATACGAACCCATGAACACTACTGTTGGTATTTTAGTTGATGAAATAATTAGTCTAGGGGTTGGTTTGTAATTATTTCATAGATATTACTTTTTGTATAAATAGTGATAGTTGTACTGTACATGATACGGATCTGACATTTTGACAATTACTTTGCACGGAATTTCATAGCTAGAGCTACAGTGTACGCATCTTCTCATTCATTCTGTAATTCCCAATTTTGTGCAAGAAATCATTCGGTTAGTGTTTCTGTGCTCTTAATTGTTTGATATTGTGCTTTTTACAAGTTCGACTGTTGTGTCAACTGGAAGTCCACGTGACCCAGTAGTTAGACTGTCACCCTTTGTCACTGAAGACGAACTTAATGAAGCAATTGCTGGTGTTTTTACTCAAATGACAAATCAGTTCTCAGAGATGATGGAGCAGATGTCCGATATTCAAAAGCTGTTAAAGGGAAAGAATGTTGCGGAAGGGGTTAAAGAAAGAGATCTACAACAATCAATTGATGAGCTTAGAGATTTTGTGTATGATCAATTTGATGAAATGAGAGAACGAATGATTGGTTTGAAGAGTACAGTTACTACTGCTTTGGGAGATATGTCAGAGAGAATTTCTGCAGTTGAACAAACGTGTAAAGCACAAGCTTCTGCTCCTAACGCAAACAGTAATATGTTTGATCTGAATGAAATTTCTTTAAGAGCAGAAAGGATTGAGGAAGAGGAGGATCTGGTGAAAGAAATATTGAAAGATGATGTACCGACGCCGACGGTTGAAAAGCATGAGGTATCGGTTACAATAAAAGAAGAGATAGTTGAGCCGTTTCTGATGGAGAATGTGATGGCCCAAGTGGTTATGGAGCTAAACGAAGTTGAGATCATGGATAGATTTTTTAATCAATACATTTTAGCTGATGAGTCTCAAAGACAACATCAGTTAAGGTTTGAAGCTCAGAGGTTAGTTCAGAAAGAAATTAGTGACATACTGACACTTCTTAATGATGATGAAATTAGGAAGAAAAAGATAAAGGTGTTAGACTTATCTGCAAAGCAATCTGCTGATTATATCAGAAAGAGAAACAAGCTTCCTTACTTAGAGGATCACCTTGAAAAGAAGATATTTTGTAAAAAGCAAGCCTCGTGCACATTTTTGAAGTTGTTTAAAGTGTTGGAGCCGAATATGCCAAATCTAGTGAATTATTCTAGTTTTCTACAAAACAAGGCTCAATCGGTGGAAAAGGTCAGAAGTGAATTTAGGATAGTAGATCTGGTTAAGATTGAGAAGGATCGATTCGTGAAAATATTTTATCCTACATTCACAGTGACCAGAACGGATGGAAATACATACGTGTACACCGAGGCTGATATGTTTGGTATGCATTTGATTGATATTGAAGATCTTTTTGACGAGTTGTGTAGAAATAAAAAGAAATGAACAATGTAGATTTGCATTTAAGACATTGTTTCACTTCATGCACACCAAATTGGTGCTTATGTCTGTGCAAGATCTACAAATTGGGTTTGAAAGAGGTATGAGAAAGATCAATATCACTGCGCCCAACCGATTCATCAAGTTCATGGAAAATTTGAAAGAGTTTCAAGTTGTCATGGCCAAGCATCCAATTGCAATTTACAAAGATAAAGATCAAAATCTGAGGGCTATGCGAAGTATAGAGTTGAATAAGTTTTGTAATGGAACTTTACAAAAGGTGATGACGGGATTGAAAGGAAAGCTAGCCGCTGATAAAAAGAGAAAGACAACGAAGGGTGCTCTGAGCATTAATGACAGAAAGCTGATTGTAGAATTTATTTCAAAGATTAATTGGAGGCTATCAAATAGAAAGAGTATCCGTCGTTTTGAGATGAAGCGTGGGCTATCTAACTGAAGACCGATTATATTTCATCAAAGGGGGAGAATGTTGGAATCTATTTTAGTTGATGAAAATAATTAGTCTAGGGGTTGGTTTGTAATTATTTCATAGATATTACTTTTTGTATACATAGTGATAGTTGTACTGTACATGATACGGATCTGACATTTTGACAATTACTTTGCACGGAATTTCATAGCTAGGGCTACAGTGTACGCATCTTCTCATTCATTCTGTAATTCCCAATTCTGTGCAAGAAATCATTCGGTTAGTGTTTCGCTGATCTTAATTGTTTGATATTGTGTTTGTGATTGATTAAACTGAATTCACAACTACCAGTGGCCTCCTACGTCAACATCTGTCACCGTCACCGTCCATGGCCGCCACCACCTTTTACCACAAACAAATATATTACTTAAGGATTTTATTGGTGAAAAATAACACAAAGGAACTAAACTGCAAAAACGTGAAAAATATGTTGGTTTTTTCATATTAAAACCCTAAATTAAAAATGAAAACACTAAATTGATTGTGTTTTAACTTAAAGTTTACTTTAAATCAGGTAAACTAAATAACTAAGCTAACATAATCTAATTTGTAAATTCAATAATAAAACATAAATGATAAATTTACTTCAATTGTCAGATAAAATAATTAAAGAATGAGTAAAATAGTCGGTATACGTGTAGAATATAAAAAATAAAAGTACAAAAACATGAATGTATATTATTTTACATTTGATGTTGTTTGACTCTTTTCGATACGATTTTATGAAAAAATGTAAACCAAACCGAATCTTGTGATTTTTAAAACAAAGAACCGAACTTGTGGCTTTTTAATGGTTTTTTTTTTGGGTTTTGTGTTTTTTCTCACCTCTAATAAGAGTACATGAATCAACGACATCACTTCCTATAAACTATAATAAAAAATCATTTGGGGTGTGCGAAAAATCCGAGACCAAACCAAAAACCAAAATAACCAAAACCGAAATATAAAAAGTCTAGTTGGTTTTATAATTTAGAAAAACTGAAAAATCCCTAATATATTCATGATATATGTTGGTACACCCTGTGTGACGATAGCAGTCTAGATATGTAATAGATGGTCATATGTCATAGGTGGGGAATTATTAATACAAGTCATGTATGTTTGATCATGATTGTGTATGATGTTTAGATTTGCATGTTAAGTTCATGATTGTGAAGATAAGTTCATGATTGTGAAGATAAGTTCTTGATGTGAGAATAAATTCTAAAGGCATAAGGCCACGAACTTAAGTCACACAAGTTCGTACGAACTTAGCTAGCCTAAGTTCGTATGTGCTTGGGATTGAACTTGTAAGTTCGTGGGCTTGGGCCTTGCACGAACTTATGTGTTTTAATATGAACTTATTCAATTATTTTCAAAAACTTTTGCAGAAATACGATTTCAGAGTTTGTATCAGTGCACGTACGAACTAGAAGCGATTTCAGAAGAGTTTCAGGAGCAATACATCATGTGGGGTCGGTATCCTATCGGCTGGCATCGTGTTCGGCTCCGTGTTCTGCGCGTGATCGACTCGTTAAGCATCTAACGAGGATTCTGCACTCGTTGGACGACGCCGCGCCTTGATCTGATCCGTAGACGTGGTGACCTTACAAGTGGTATCAGAGTCATTCTTGAATGTTCTTCGTGTTCGTCACGTTTTGTTGAACATTCATAGGGTTTCTTGGTGTTCTTTTGGATAAATCACGTGTTTTTCAAAATTTTCAGTGTTTTTCGAGCAATTTTCTTAGCAAACATTCATATTAGTTCAATTTTCCAGTAGAAATCATTGTTTTTAACCTTAAAAACATTGATTTAATCTGAAATTTTGAAAAAGACGAATTTTTGGCCGTTTCACGAACTTGCGGTGCTCGAACTTAGGAGGTGTTTTAGGGTTTCTCGAACTTAACACACGCTCCTCCACGAACTTGCCAGGGCTTCGAATTTGATTGTTCCACGAACTTGTCAGGGATTCGAATTTGATTGTTCCACGAACTTGTCAGGGATTCGAAGTTAACTGATTAGGGTTTCACGAATTTGTCTAGGTTCGAACTTGTCAGACTCTCGAACTTAACCATCCTCGAACTTGACAGTTTGGATTTAGGGTTTCTCGAACTTGAAGTCTCTTGAACTTAGGTGCTCTCGAACTTAAATTAAAACGAATTTAATTTAGAAAACAATTTTGAACTTCAAATTAATACGAACTTAATTATATCCGTAAGATTTATTTCAAATTTATTTTAAAAAATTAAGTAATTTAAGTTTGTGAACAAAAAAGTTATACGAGAATGTCAAGTTCACATAAGTTCTTAGAAATGGATCATGAGGTGGATCATGAAGTTCTGAGTAAAAGACCATCGAATTTAACTGGCTTTGAACCGTTTGTGGTGCATGTACTTTATTAAAAACAAAACATAAACCTAAGTTTGGTGAAAAGGCTGACGAAGGATACTTCCTAGGTTATTATCCAAATTCACCAAACAAGAGGGTGTTTAATAAAACTACATAAACAGTTGAAATCGTGTTTAACATTGATGTAACAAGTTATTCACATGAACCCCAAATTGGTCCAGAATGGTTATTTGATTATGACTCTGTGTTTGAATCATTTAACATTCTGTTTAGTGGTAATGCAGGAACTGCGGAAAATGACTTATCTTCCTTAAACCTCAACAACGACGGTAGAGTATTTCCAAATTCTAGCATTCCCACAACATCTGAAGCTATACCGACAGAAGATGGGTCCCCAACAAATGATGAACCTTTGTTGCCTACGGATGAGAATCAGATAAACAATTCAGCCTCAGAAGACAGTGATCACGAGGAGGATGTTGCTCCGTCTGAAGTCACACCCCCATTAGGTGAAATAGGATCAAATTTGAGAGATAATCTTCAGGTCGATGCAATTGAAACATCGAGGGTAAATAAGGATCATCTGATTGAAGACATCATAGGGAATCCAAACGCCGGTGTGAGAACTAGGAGTAGTGTGAATAGTAACACAGTGCTGTTATCGATGATCAACGACTCCGAGGCTTTTCACACTTGTTTATACTCGTGTTTCATTTCACAAATTGAGCCAAAGAGCGTACAAATGGCTCTGAAGGACAATTCTTGGGTTGAAGCCATGCAAGAGAAACTTTCACAGTTCAGAAGGCTAGAAGTCTGGGAGTTAGTGCCTTTGCCTCGAGGAGAAGTTGCTATAGGGACCAAATGGGTCTTTTAGTGCAAGCGGGATGATCGGGGCATAGTTACTCATAATAAGGCAAGACTCGTGGTCAAAGGGTTTAACCAGGAAGAAGGGATAGATTATAATGAAGTGTTTGCACTAGTAGCGAGGCTTGAGGCTATCCGATTGTTTCTAGCATTCGTGTCCTTCAAAGGCTTCAAGGTATATTAGCTAAACGTCAAGAGTTCCTTCTTGTACGGAAAAGTGAAGGAGTTGGCGTATGTCTAGCAACCGCCAGGGTTTACTGATCCTAAGTATCCTGACAAAGTATATAGATTGGATAAGGCTTTGTATGGATTACATCAGGCACCTAGGGCGTGGTACGAGACACCGACGACTAACCTTTTAGACAATGGTTTGAGAGAGGAAGAATAGATAGTACATTGTTCGTTAAGAGGAAAGGTGACGATTTCATACTGGTACAAGTGTATGTGGACGACATCATCTTTGGGTCTCCAAATGAACAAATGTGCAAAGATTTCGAGAAGTTATGAAGTCAAAGTTTGAGATGAGTGCGATGGGAGAGCTGAACTTCTTTCTCGGTTTACAAGTTGAACAACGAAAGGATGGGATGTTCATTCATCAGACGAAGAATGTCTATGACATTTTAGAGCGCTTCGGGATGGAAGGAACAAAGCTTACGGCACACTTCAGTACTCCTATACAAGGTAATCATAATCTCGGACCGAGTATAGATTGTGATACCGACGTGGATTCGACTTTATATCGGGCCATAATCGAGTCACTCATGTATTTAACTGCTTCAAGATCTGATATAATGTTTGATGTTTGTATTTGTCGGGTTTCAAGCTAACCCAAAGGAGATGCACATGAAAGCTGTGAAGCGGAATCTGAGATACCTGAAGTCGAAACCGAAGCTGGGACTTTGGTATCATGCTGATGGATACCTAGAATTGGAAGCTTACGCGGATTCAGACTATTGAGGGTGTAGCTTGAACAGAAAATCAACAACGGGTGGTTGTTAGTTCCTTGGAAGGAGACTGGTGTCCTGGCAATACAAGAAACAAACTTAGGTAGTTGTATCAACGTGCGAGGCCGAGTATGTAGCTACTGGTAGTTGCTGTTCACAGGTTCTGTGGATTCAACAACAATTGCGGGATTATGGTTTGACTTATACTCATACTCCCATTAGGATAGACAATCATTCCACAATTGCCATAACAAATAATCCGGTAAAGCACAGTAAGACTAAGCACATAGACATAAGACATCATTTTATTCGTGACTGTACCGAGAAAAAACTGATTAAATTGGTAAAAGTTCCAACGGAAGACAACAATGTGGATCTCCTCACAAAAGCATTTGATAGATCACGCTTTGAGTTGTTAGTCCAACTAAATGGAATGCGTAATCCGGAGTAACCTGACCTCAGTAGATTTTCCTTCTTTTTAAATATTTTTTGTTATTAGTTTATCTTATTAGTTACTATACTTAAAAGGGAAAAACAAAAGATAAAAGAGAGAAAACCATAAAAATTTTCAAAAAAAAAAAATGAGAATATTGAAAACAGAGAGAAGTCTTAGAGTCTAAGGTTCAAAGTGACGAAATTTAGCACAGTCTAACAAACTCTAAGTGTTAAACTTTCACACGTAATGCACTAAAAATTCTAAGTGATATACATGTTCTTGTCTGATATGTTGGTAGGCATAAAACATGAAGGATTTCCTAAAAGCTAACAAAACAATCAAGGAAATGTCATATGTGTAACTAACTTAGATGTATGACCAAAAGGTCTTAATTTCTATGTTAGAGGCCCACAGACAATAATTATGAATGAGGTATGCAAATTAATCTAGGGGATGTATGGATTCATCGAAATACATCTTAAATAAAGAGCAAGTTTTGAAACGCAGAGGAAGTCAAAACATGTCGCTTTGTTGTAGGTAAGTACAGAGCTGCCACCGCTATCTTGCTAACATAAGAGGAACTCTAAGACAAACTAAGACACTCTGTTGTACGTAAATACAGATTTGTGTCTGATGTTTTCCTTTTAAAGATGATTTGCAAATACCAAAAAGTTATAATCATTGTATGTCTGCCTTGATCATAGAAGTATGTCTAAGTATGGGACACGTAAGGTAGTTTCTTGATAAATAAAAAGGCCAAAGGAAAATCCTAAGTGTTGAGTGTTTAAATGGACAAGCATACCGACAATCGACTTGGTGTGTATGTTACGACAAACAACCAAATGAATAAAAAATTCCATAGTGTGAAAGTGCAACACTGAAAGTGCGTTGACAAAGCTATCTGATTGAACCTTCTATGACACTCTCGCAAAGACATTTAGTTCGTGTGTTTTAATCTTTAAATTTCAGCAATTTAATTTTACTTTATTTAATTTTATTTTATTTTATCTTATTTTATTTTATTTTATCTTATTTTATTTTATTTTAATTTGAATCATTTTATTTTTAAAGAAATAGGATCGAGGTCATTTACTAGGATGCATTTTAGTTGGGGAAACAAAATTGCGTGATAATTTGTTTGCCTAGTGTGAAGTGTTTCGTAAAAGTTGAAAAAGTTTCGTAAATTGAAAAGTTGCAAAAGTTGAAAATTTTTCAAAGTTTTCAAAATTTTCACTTAAGTTTGAAGCTCAGCTTCACACGAACTTACCCATGGTTCGAACTTGTCTGACATAAGTTCGAGACACAGTGAGTGTGACACCGTAGCCACAACAACCACCAATTACAAAACACCCAGGATTAATCATCAACATGCAATAACATAATGATCTGATAACCTAAATTAAGTGCGGAAGCATTAAAAACATAAATAAAGTAGAGCAACAAGTGTTAAACACCCTACAGTGCTATGGGGTACCGAGTCTAAGTCTACACACCCATTACAATTATTACAATCATCCAGAATATTACAACATTGTCTCATAACATAAATTACCGATGAAATAGTGCCGAGTCTCCCAAATCTTCCAAATGACCTAACTAGAAGGTCCGGCTGCTGATTTACCCTTCCCTGTAAAATAAAATCAACTGAGGGGTAAGCGAATGCTTAGTGAATACACAGATTTACGCATTTTATAAATCCTTATGATGCCTACAAGAGTAGCACCGACGACGCACGTCGTGCACTCTCCACGTACACAAAGTACGACCACACAAGAGCCGTCGCTCTACGAGCCCGCAACTCGTCTTTTAAAATACACTACTGAGACAGACATAACATCGGGGATGACATACTGCCTACGGACCTGGAGGGATCAGCTCCAGCGTCATATAGAGCAGTAACATCAGAGTAACAGATGCGACCCGCAGGTCCATCATAGATGCACAACAAACGAACGGACATGCATCAAATAACAATGTGCATCCAAATTTACGCAAGTTAGTAGAATTCCAAACGAATAATGAAGCAACATGTCTCAGTAAGCAAAAGCAATCATAAAGCAGATATAAACATGCAAAATCATATGTACTCACAGTGGGTGCGTAATTAAATGATAACCAATTATTATTTCTCTTCGGGCTTTCAACCGGATCCGCCAAGTACCCCACTGTGGGTTAAACAACACCACAAGGGACCTGTTATGTTAATTTACAACAATACCTCGTATCAATAACCGTTTAAATTCATAAAATCAAGTTTCGTAAGTTTTGCAATATTTTCCCCCATTTCAGGTCTATATCCAAATTCGAACTATAACTAAGTTTGAACCCATTTCATGTTCATACATTGTCCTTTATATAACTCATGTCATTTTATGTGTTGTTTATGAGTTTCATTCAAAATACACGAGTCTAGAGAGTAGTATTCTCAATTTTTGGCATTAAACTCGAATTTAATGGGTTAGATTCGAACCCACCATCACAATTGATGATAGATTCGAAATATATAGGTAGATTCGAACCTAGTTTCGAATCTAGGGATAGATTCGAGATACCCCCCTTCGAATCTGATGGTACACATTCGAATCTAGTACCAAACTCGAGTTTGTTCTTACATTTCGACTCTGTTCTTGGCATATTCGAGTCTGTTCATCATTTCAGCTTAAATCCTTCATTGCCTAAAATCACTGATATATCATGTATGATACCTAGATTCGATTCTATTATGCATATACTAACATAATCTTGCAATATTTCAAGCAAAACAAGCTCCAATTTACATAAAATGACAGATTCGAATTCTAGTTTACTTCAAAACCGAAACTATAAACTTAAAAAGGTCGATTCTTACCTCAATTCGTGCGAAATCAGAAATCCGTTTGTAGATTGTTGTTGTACTCCTCGATATCTTTCCGATGACGTATAATTCTCGAAAATCTGACGGTCGGTTTGTGAGATAACTTAGAGAGATGTAGAGAGAAAATTCTAGAGAGAGAGTGTAGTGAGAGAGTATGTAAATGGAAAATGAATATTTTTATCCTTTTTATTTCCATTTTCACCATTTAGTACATTTCTTCCCTCGACTTAACCGGTTCCGTAAAATACTAATTTAATCTTAAAATTATCGTTAATAACTTTTAAATTAATAATACTCCATAACAATGATTCTGAGTTCAAATTTTCTTAAAAATAGCAACATACTTGCTAAATATCCAAAATACATAATAATCGCGTAAATTCCAACTTAAATATATATTTTTTCCACTTAATTAATGAAAATACAATAAAATAAATCCGAGGATGTTACAGCATGGGCTCCACCACGCTTAACTTCGTCCTCGAAGTTACTCGGACTCAAACAGTTGCGGATACTTTCTTAACATTTCTGACTTAGCTTCCCATGTATGATTTGCTCCTTTATGATGCTTCCAACGTATAAGCACCATTTCTATCTCCTCGCTCCTCAACTTCTTCATCTTAGTATCCAATACACACTCCGGCTCCTCCACATATCGAAGCCTTTCATCAACTTGCAGCTCTGTGTGATCTGCCCAATCCTCATTTCCAGTGTTAAATGATTTTCGGAGATTCCCAACGTGAAATACTGGATGTATTCCTGACATCTCTTCAGGCAGTTCTAACCGATAAGACTGATTTCCAACTTTTTCAACAATCCTAAAGGGTCCGACGAATCTCGGAGCCAACTTGCCCCTTTTTACAAAACGAGTAACACCCCTCATGGGTGATACTTTCAAATAAACCCAGTCGTTCACTTCAAAATTGATCGGTTTGTGCCTCCGATCATAATAACTTTTCTGACGATCCTGGGCCGCCTTCATGTTCTGCCTGATCAATTGTATCTTTTCATTTGTTTCTTGAAGTAACGCCGGCCCAGCAATCGGCGTTTCACCCGTTTCTCTCCAACATGTAGGAGTCCTACATTTCCTTCCATACAAAGCCTCAAACGGCGCTTTCTTGATCGTTACATGGTAACTGTTGTTATACGAAAACTCTATTAGTGGCAGGTGATCATCCCAGTTGCCACCGAGATCTAACACACACGCTCTCATCATGTCTTCTAAAGTAAGGATCGTTCGTTCACTTTGGCCATCGGTTTGCGGACGATAGGCCGTACTCATTGCTATTCTCGTCCCTAACCCTTCTTGTAGTGCCGACCAAAAGTTTGAAGTAAATCGGCTATCTCTATCCGACACTATGGACTTAGGCACTCCATGCCTAGCAACGATCTCGTCCATATAGATCTGAGCTAACTTCTCCAATGAATAACTTTCACGAATCGGTATGAAGTGAGCCGACTTAGTTAACCGATCCACGATTACCCAAACTGCATCGTGTTGACGCCTAGTTTTCGGCAGCTTTGTAATAAAATCCATTGTAATGTGCTCCCACTTCCATTCCGGAATAGGAAGCGGTTGCATACTGCCGTACGGTTGCTGATGCTCGGCCTTTACCAACCGACAAGTTCGGCATCTTTCTACATATTGCCCTATGTCCTTCTTCAGTCCCGGCCACCAAAAATCTGCCTTTAAATCATTATACATCTTTGTGCTTCCGGGATGTACAGAAATCCTACACTGGTGTGCTTCTTCGATAATTACTTGTCTCATTCCACCAAACTTCGGCACCCATATCCTCCCGTATATCCCTTTCAGTCCCGATTCACTTATTTCCATGTTCTTAACTTGTACTCTAATATTCTCAACACCAATATTCTCATCTTTCAAGGCTTCATCCTGAGCAGCCTTGACATTATCAATTATCATGGAGGTCAGCATTGTAGACGTCATCATATAACAGAAATCCTTAGCATAAGCTTTCCGACTCAAGGCATCGGCTACTACATTAGCCTTTCCGGGGTGATAAAGGATTTCACACTCATAATCTTTTATTAGCTCCATTGATCGTCTCTGCCTCATATTGAGTTCCTTCTGACTAAAGATATACTTTAAACTTTTATGGTCCGTGTACAGTTGACACTTAGTTCCGTAAAGGTAATGCCTCCATAACTTCAAAGCAAATGTTACCGCAGTCAACTCCAAGTCATGAGTTGAATAGTTCTTTTCGTGTTGCTTAAGTTGTCTCGAGGCATAAGCGATTACCTTTCCACGCTGCATCAGTACAGCACCTAACCCTAACCTCGAAGCATCGGTATAAACTACAAAGTCATCATTGCCTTCAGGTAAGGCAAGTATCGGAGCCTCACTTAATGCTTTCTTCAGAACCTCAAAGGCCTCCTGTTGTACAGTTTCCCATATAAACGGTGCATTCTTCTTGGTTAATGCAGTTAAAGGAACTGCAATCTTCGAAAAATCTTTGATAAATCTCCGATAATACCCTGCCAATCCCAGAAAACTTCTAACTTCGGTAGCTGATTGAGGCGGTTCCCAGTTCTTTATCGCTTCTACCTTAGCTGGATCTACCGAAATCCCAGCTCCAGAAATTACATGTCCTAGAAACTGTATCTGTTGTAGCCAAAACTCGCACTTTGAGAACTTGGCGTACAACCTTTCCTTCCTTAGCAATTCCAACAGTTCTCTCAGATGTTCAGCATGTTCGGCTTCAGACTTAGAGTATACAAAAATATCATCGATAAACACAATTACCGATTTATCCAACATCGGTCTGCAAACTCTATTCATTAAATCCATAAACACTGCCGGGGCGTTGGTTAATCCGAAAGGCATGACCAGAAACTCGTAATGCCCATACCGAGTTCTGAAAGCTGTCTTCGGTACATCTTCTTCTCTTACTTTCATTTGATGATATCCCGATCTCAGATCAATCTTAGAAAATACACTAGCCCCGTGTAATTGATCAAACAAGTCGTCTATCCTCGGCAGTGGATATTTGTTCTTAATCGTCAACTTATTCAGCTCCCGGTAATCGCTGCACATCCTCATGGTGCCATCTTTCTTCTTTACAAACAGTACCGGAGCTCCCCATGGTGATGAACTTGGCCGAATGAAGCCTTTGTCCAACAACTCCTGGAGTTGTGTCATCATCTCTTTCATCTCAGTTGGGGCGAGACGATAAGGAGAACGAGCTACCGGCGCAGCTCCAGGGATCAAGTCAATCTTAAATTCTACTTGCCTCTCAGGCGGTACTCCAGACAAGTCTTCCGGAAACACATCCGGAAACTGTGAAACAACAGGCACGTCGGCCAACGTTCTCTTTTCAGCCTTGGCATCAATAGCATATGCCAGATAGGCGTCACACCCCTTTGCAACAAGCTTTCGAGCTTTTGCAATGGTCAGTAAGCACAGATCCCCACTTCTCCTATCCCCGTAGATGCAAATCTCACGCCCCTCCGGAGTAGTTATCTTAATCATTCGGTTCTTACACACTATCTGGGCTTCATTCTCTATTAACCAATCCATCCCGATTATCACATCGAATTCACTGAATTCTATAGGGATCAAGTCCAAATTGAAGACTACATCTTCAATTACTAACGTGCAGTTACGGTAGACATGATCTACTTTTACTAAAGTGTTACTAGCAGTTTCTATATCAAGAACAGCAGATAATCTAGATAGTGGCATGGCAAGTCTTTGTGCAAACATAGTAGAAACAAACGATCTATTGGCACCCGAATCAAATAAAACTCGTGCTGGCATAGAATTAACTATGAACGTACCCGTGACGACCTCCGGATTTTCCCGTGCCTCCTCTGCAGTTATCTGGAAAGCACGACCAGGTGCCCTTTAAGACTCACCCCGACCTCGGTTAACTGATCCACCGCTTGAACCTCCCGAAGACCGTGCTGTAGATGGAGCAGCAGCGGCTGGATCGTTCTTTCTGCAATTCCTACTGTAGTGTCCCAATACACCACACTTATGGCAAGCATCTCCCTTCCTGGGGCAATCACTCTGATAATGGCCCAACTCACCACAACAAAAACAAGCACGTCCATTGGTGCACTTGCCGAAGTGTTCCAAGTGACACCTATTACAATATCTCGGCTCGGTGTTGATAGAGTAGGCACGAGCACGACCACGATCGGAAAAACCAGATGGTCGACGATACGACTGCTGAGGTGAGTACTGTGAAGACCGGGAAGAACCAGAATATCCTCCCTCGCGCTGGCGCTTCGGCGGTGACGGCTGTGTTGGGTTGGTAGAAACAGCAGCAGACCCAGTAGAATAGCCCGACATGATCAGAATCTGCTCTACATTTCTGGCAGCCTCAAGTAAGCCAGCAAATGTAGGGTAGCGGACATTGCTCATAACCCGCCTTATTTCAATATCCAGACCAGCCTCAAATCTGGTCACCTTCCTTTCCTCCGTATCCACCTGATGAGGCGCAAACAGGCTCAGCCTCGTGAATTCTACAGCATATTGGGACACCTTCTTAGTCCCCTGTACCAGTGCCATAAACTTTGCTTCCAACCTCCGGCGCTCATCAACCGGACTGTACTGCTGAGTGAATAGGTCCTTGAATTCAGCCCAAGTCATATCAGCAACCTTCTCCAATGTCAACGCATTCACCATTGCGTTCCACCACATGATTGCATCATTCGTAAACATAGCAGTCGCATAACGAACCATGTCCTTCTCAGCACAGTCGCTAATGTTCGTTCAGTTGCTGTTATCCATTCCAGTGCGGCAACAGCATCTCCCAGTCCATTAAACTCCACGGCCCCATTTCCTTTGAAGTCCTTGAAACGACAACCTTTGGGCTTGTTAGAAGACCCAATGTTGTCATCTCGTTCCTCGTTGTTACCCCCTTCCTTCTCCTTAATCTTCCTCTTATCCTCCCTTCTCTTAGCTTCGGCCTCATCTCGAGCCCGAAACTGATCTTGTATCATCTTGTTCTGCTCAGCCATCATGGCTAGCATCATCTCTCTGGTTTCTTCTGGTGTCATCCCTCCAGACATGTTCTGAAAATTATAAACATATAACTTGTTTAGTAACATGTCATCAGTTTAAAGACACCACTTATTTGTCTCGTATGATAGTCAATCCCTATAATTACTAGATCGTAACCTATCTTAGTTCAGATCATTACTTAAACCACTACATATCATTACCTAATGTTTGAGATCAAGACCTCACGGACACTTGAATCTCAAACAACTGCTCTGATACCATCTTCTGTGACACCCTAGCCACAACAACCACCAATTACAAAACACCCAGGATTAATCATCAACATGCAATAACATAATGATCTGATAACCTAAATTAAGTGTGGAAGCATTAAAAACATAAATAAAGTAGAGCAACAAGTGTTAAACACCCTATAGTGCTATGGGGTACCGAGTCTAAGTCTACACACCCATTACAATTATTACAATCATCCAGAGTATTACAACATTGTCTCATAACATAAATTACCGATGAAATAGTGCCGAGTCTCCCAAATCTTCCAAATGACCTAACTAGAAGGTCCGGCTGCTGATTTACCCTTTCCTGTAAAATAAAATCAACTGAGGGGTAAGCGAATGCTTAGTGAATACACAGATTTACGCATTTTATAAATCCTTATGATGCCTACAAGAGTAGCACCGACAACGCACGTCGTGCACTCTCCACGTACACAAAGTACGACCACACAAGAGCCGTCGCTCTACGAGCCCGCAACTCGTCTTTTAAAATACACTACTGAGACAGACATAACATCGGGGATGACATACTGCCTACGGACCTGGAGGGATCAGCTCCAGCGTCATATAGAGCAGTAACATCAGAGTAACAGATGCGACCCGCAGGTCCATCATAGATGCACAACAAACGAACGGACATGCATCAAATAAGAATGTGCATCCAAATTTACGCAAGTTAGTAGAATTCCAAACGAATAATGAAGCAACATGTCTCAGTAAGCAAAAGCAATCATAAAGCATATATAAACATGCGAAATCATATGTACTCACAGTGGGTGCGTAATTAAATGATAACCAATTATTATTTCTCTTCGGGCTTTCAACCGGATCCACCAAGTACCCCACTGTGGGTTAAACAACACCACAAGGGACCTGTTATGTTAATTTACAACAATACCTCGTATCAATAACCATTTAAATTCATAAAATCAAGTTTCGTAAGTTTTGCAATATTTTCCCCCATTTCAGGTCTATATCCAAATTCGAACTATAACTAAGTTTGAACCCATTGCATGTTCATACATTGTCCTTTATATAACTCATGTCATTTTATGTGTTGTTTATGAGTTTCATTCAAAATACACGAGTCTAGAGAGTAGTATTCTCAATTTTTGGCATTAAACTCGAATTTAATGGGTTAGATTCGAACCCACCATCACAATTGATGATAGATTCGAAATATATAGGTAGATTCGAACCTAGTTTCGAATCTGGGGATAGATTCGAGATACCCCCCTTCGAATCTGATGGTACACATTCGAATCTAGTACCAAACTCGAGTTTGTTCTTACATTTCGACTCTGTTCTTGGCATATTCGAGTCTGTTCATCATTTCAGCTTAAATCCTTCATTTCTAAGGCCTAAAATCATTGATATATCATGTATGATACCTATATTCGATTCTATTATGCATATACTAACATAATCTTGCAATATTTCAAGCAAAACAAGCTCCAATTTACATAAAATGACAGATTCGAATTCTAGTTTACTTCAAAACCGAAACTATAAACTTAAAAAGGTCGATTCTTACCTCAATTCGTGCGAAATCAGAAATCCGTTTGTAGATTGTTGTTGTACTCCTCGATATCTTTCCGATGACGTATAATTCTCGAAAATCTGACGGTCGGTTTGTGAGATAACTTAGAGAGATGTAGAGAGAAAATTCTAGAGAGAGAGTGTAGTGAGAGAGTATGTAAATGGAAAATGAATATTTTTATCCTTTTTATTTCCATTTTCACCATTTAGTACATTTCTCCCCTCGACTTAACCGGTTCCGTAAAATACTAATTTAATCTTAAAATTATCGTTAATAACTTTTAAATTAATAATACTCCATAACAATGATTCTGAGTTCAAATTTTCTTAAAAATAGCAACATACTTGCTAAATATCCAAAATACATAATAATCGCGTAAATTCCAACTTAAATATATATTTTTTCCACTTAATTAATGAAAATACAATAAAATAAATCTGAGGATGTTACAGTGAGTATATAAATAGGGCATATCACTAAATTCGATCACCTACTCTCGAATTTATATCTCACGAACTTAACTCGGTGATCTTGAACTTATTGTGGCGACTATGAACTTGTCGTATCCTCGATTTTGCTAACTGTTCCACGAAGATCCACACATTCCCTCGAACATACACTTGGCTTTAGTTGTTTTGTATCACAAATCACTAAGTAAGTGATGTTTTGGACTGTTTTAATGGTTTAAAGTCGACTATTTTGAGTTTAAAATAACTGAAATCTAAGTATTCAAAAATACAAAGTTTAGGGTTATAAAACTTAAAATAAAACATAATTAACCTAGATTAGAACCTATTAGGACTAGATTCATTAGTAATTGAAGTCTAAAAATATTTAAATCATGAGATTGAACTTACAAATGTCGACTTCGAACTTGTTCTACAGGTCACGAACTTGTTCTATAAGTCACGAACTTGACGGGTCTACAAACTTATATTAAAATATCTACAAGTTCGTAGACTGACAAGTTCGAGGGTTCGAACATAAACAAGTTCGTAGGGCACTTGCTTCACACGAACGTACACCTAAGTTCGAAGGTGATTAAGTTCGTTCGAACTTAATCAAGTTCGAATGACTTCAAAAATTTTCCAAAATTGAATTTTTCAGAATTTAACTGTTGGTACACCCTGTGTGACGATAGCTATCTAGATATGTAATAGATGGGGATTTATTAATACAAGTCATGTATATTCAATCATGATTGTGTATAATGTTTACATTTGCATGTTAAGTTCATGATTGTGAAGATAAGTTCTTGATTGTGAAGATAAGTTCTTGATGTGAGAATTAGTTCTTAAGGCATAAGGCCACGAACTTAAGTCACACAAGTTCGTACGAACTTAGCTAGCCTAAGTTCGTATGTGCTTGGGCTTGAACTTGTAAGTTCGTGGGCTTGGGTCTTGCACGAACTTATGTGTTATAATATGAACTTATTCAGTTATTTTCAAAAACTTTTGCAGAAATAGGATTTCAGAGTTTGTATAAGTGCACGTACGAGCTAGAAGCGATTTCAGAAAAATTTCAGGAGCTACATCGTGTGGGGTCGGTATCCTATCGGCTGGCATCGTGTTCGGCTCCGTGTTCCGCGCGTGATCGATTCGTTAAGCGTCTAACGATGATTCCGCACTCGTTGGACGACATTGCGCCTTGATCCGATCCGTAGACGTGGTGACCTTACAATATAAAAATCGGACCATACTCCTTTCTAAAATTTATACATTCACATATATGTAATCCAAGGCACATTCAAATATGTATGTCGATGATTTATTAGCTGGGAAATTGCCTGATAATATAGTAGCAGTAGGAAAAAAATATCGACGATGTCGAGTCTAAATAAACACAACTAGCAAAAACTAACATAAATTATATATAAATGTCAACAATAATATTATAAAAATGGTAAATAATAAAATCATAGGGACTAAAAGTATCGTAGTTGAAAAGGGTAAAAGCTCATTATTACAAAGCTAACAGATGTGCCGTTAAGTTTAACGAACAACGGATTAAAACTGGACAAAATTAGCAAAATAAGGATGAAATTTAAGATTATTAAGTTTGAGAGACTAAATCCGGATAAACCATTAAACCATAAGGACAAAAATGTCTGTTTGTCAAAGTTTTAACATCGTAATGTTTTAATTTGGTTGTTTCGTCAACAAACGTAGAATCAAACACTTAAAGTCTTCGTTCTTGAACGATAAAATACATATTACCATATGTAAAAGGTCGAATCGAACCATATACATCCTTTTAGTGTTTTGATTTAAAACCGTTTCGTTTCGGTCAGGTCTAGTTTCATTCTACACCCTAATTAAGGTGTTATAATAAAATTCTTTTGTGGAAAAGAAAAAGAAAAGGAAAAGCTGAATTGACTAGAGATGGGAGGTTACTTGTAAGGAATTGAAGAAGATTGCTTTAATTTTATGCTAAATAAAATATTAAAATGGACATAAAGTAAAGCTAAAAAAGAAAGCCACGCGCCACCACCCCGCCAGTTTCCAGCCACCGGTAGTTAAGCTGCAGTTATAGGCGGCGGCGGCGGCTGTGTTTATGATTGCAATTGCATTAAATTTTGAGGTTGATTAGATTACTGTCACAAAGCAACGCACACATCACACAGCATGCAAAATATATTAAATAAATAAACCTCAAAATTCACTCTCACTCCCTCTCTTTTCCTGAATCATATATTATATATGTATATAATTTGCAAATATCCTGGGCTAATGAAAATTTGACACAAGGCCAACTATGATTAGTTGGTGACTTTTTTTTCTAAATTAAAATCATAACACACTTTTATGTTTGTGTTATCTTTTATTTAATTGTTTTATTTTAGTAAACTTTTGTTTGATTCTCTTTTAACATTTATCATTACAATATTTTCTTACACACTTAAAATTATAATTTTAATCATACATATGTTTGGAGTTTTCTTTTAAAATTATTATATTATGTTTAATTGTATCAAAACGACCATGAAAACTTGCAACTTGGCCAACCATAATTGGTTGGTGTTTTTAATTTAAACTTTTCATAATACACATTTATCTTTATGTTTTCTTTTATTTAACACTTTTATTTTAATAAACTTTTTTAGTCCTCTTTTAACATTAGGGATGACAACTGGCCGGATTCGGTGCAGGGAATGAATATCTCGTCCTCGTTTAAAATAACCACGGGTATTAAACGGGGACTCCCATCGGATACGCGGGGAAACCCTCAAGGTATCGGGGAACCCATTTATAAATCAATGATATGGAAATTAACCACATGATTCATAATTTAAGTTTAAAACGTCCATTTATGTTAAAATTACAATACTAATATTAAATTAAATTCATATCCCTATCAAATGATAACAAAAAAACATTATTTCAATAAATTATATGTAAATAAATAAGTTCCTAAATTATACATAATAATTTTTATGTATAATATTTAAAATAGATAAAAATATTTATCTTTTATATGTAATGTATATACAATATAAATAGCATGTTTCTATTAAAAAAGTAATCGAAGTATTCGGGGATTTAAACAAGCTATGCAATCGGGTATACGGAGCGGGCATTATCAATATCATACCCGCCTCATCCATCATTTAACTTAATCGGGTTCGGGGAAACACGTCCCGATTAGATCGGTTTTCGGTTTTTCCCGTCGAGTTCGTGTTTTTTTTTTGTCATCCCTATTTAACATTAATTTGTAAATCTCCTAGGCCAATGAAAATTTCCAATCTGGCAAACCATGATTGATTGGTGGGTTTTTTTAAAAATTTAAACTTTTGATAATACACTCTTATCTTTGTGTTATCTTTTATTTTAATAAACTTTTCTTTAGTACTCTTTTAACATTTATTATCACAATATTTTCTTACACACTTAAAATTATAATTTTAATCATACATATGTTTGGAGTTGTCTTTTAAACCTATTATGTTATGTTTATTTGTATGAAAAATACCAATGAAAACTTGAAACTTGGCCAACCATGATTGGTTGGTGTTTTTTTTAATTTAGACTTTGGCTAAATTACAATTTTCGTAACTGTGGTTATACAGAAATTATGGTTATCATCCTTTTCGCATCAAAATTACAATTTTAGTACCTATGGTTGTCATTTTGTTATGTTTTTGGTTTATGACCTATCAATTTGTAAAAAATGTCTATTTTGTCCTTTCAATATAGTTTCAGTTTTACACACTAAGAATTATTTTATTTTTATATTATTTTTAGTTATTTTTAATTCTATCATCGTTTATTTAACATGTACTTTTTTCTTATCATTACAATTTGACTATAGTAATAAAAATTTATTTTATAATTGTTATTATTATTATTATTATTATTAATTTAGGTGTTTAAATGAAGAAATATATAACAATAATTTAGTTAATTTGTTTGTTTTTATTATTTATATATATAATTTGTATTATTATTTTTGTATTTATTTTCAAACATATAGTCAACTATTTATACATTTCTTTTTAAAATTATTTTTACTTTTTATTTTTTTTCCATTCATAAAAAATCGTATGAATTTATATATTTTGTTTTTATAAACTATTCACTTTATTATATATTACTTCACATAAATACTTATATAGTTAACCAATTTTTTTAGCCAAATTTATACATATGTGTATTAACTTGTACCTTTTAATTTAATTATTTTGTTAAGTCAATACATATTGATTTGTTTTCACGAAATATAACATCAAAAACTGATTTGGTCACGAAATATTAACAAAAATACAACATATTAAATTAACTCATATACTAGTTATTTTCATTTATTACTACTTAGTCATGTAAATACTTAAAATCATAATAAAATAATAAAACTAATACTAGTACTAATTATATCAAATAAATATATAAATACAACATATTGAATAACCTATTACTTCAATTAAATTTTGACAGTACTAATTAGACAATATAATAAATAAATAGTAAATATATTAAATAAATAGCAAAAGATTAAAAAGCTATTAATAAAATGAAATAAAAAATAATTTGATCAATGACCAAAACTGAAATAAAAATGAAAGGGCAAAATTGTCATTCTAAGAACAATATTGGACAAAGGAACCAAAGACATAATAAATTGACAACTATAAGTACTGTAATTGTAATTTAATCATAAAAATGACGATAACCATAATTTGTGTATAAGCACATGGACGAAAATTGTAATTTACCCTTAAACTTTTCATAATACACTTTTATCTTTGTGTTATATTTTATTTAACCCTTTTAACATTTATTATTACAATATTTTTTACAAATAATACATATGTTTGAAGTTGTCGTTTGAAACTATTATGTTATGTTTAATTGTATAAAAAATACTATTATTCAAATGCACAGTACAAGATTCCAATTAAATTGCTTTATAATTAAAATATAACTAATTAATATTTAGATTTTGTATTAAATATGATCATGTTTAGCATTGAAGATTATTATTATCACGTTGGCTGGCCCTAATCAATGTGTTAGAGATATTATCATTATAACTTTATTTGATTTTATCGTAAATCCAACAAATTGAATTGGTGATTAAACTTAATCAATGTCATAATTTCAAATTATGGTTATGAATATTTAATTATTTAATTTTGATTCTGATCAGATTTAATAAGACATTGTTTGTAATTTTTACATTGCAAAATCTAGAAAACCAATGATTTGAACCAACTAACAGTATCATTTGGCATACTAGTTGGATATCTATCACTATATCAGCTTTCCAATTTCACTCTTTGATCCTTGTTCAGTTGGGTTTCGTTATTTGAAATGTTTGAAAAATATCTATTCATTTGTTTTTTATATTTATTTTTGTAATTAATATTTTAGACCATGGAGCAACGCGCGGGCCTTTAATAACTAGTTCGTACTATATGGAAAAATATAAGGGTTCGTTTAGTTACCGAAAATTTCATTTCACTTTCCATAAAAAAAAAAAATGAAAACTTGTTTACTTAACAATATTTTCATAAATTTTCATTCACTTTTTAAAATACCATTTTTCATATTCTATTTCTTACTTTTCTATTGTCTACCCTATATTTCTTTATAATACTATCTTTCTCTCTCTTACCTTTCTATCACCTATCGTACTTTTCTTATTTTATAATCACACATCTTATTTTTCGTAAAACTAAAACTTTATCATCTAACAAGTTTTCACTTAATGTAGAAACCATTATTTTTTTTTCTTCTAAAAACTATAACTTGAAAACTGAAATTAGAAATGACTAGTTTTCGTTAACTAAACGTAACCTAAACTTTTTTTATTAAAAAAATCATGGTAAAAAATAAGTGTGGTTATTTATAGCATCGATCTTTTGATGTTATATATAATATTTACTATCATGATTAGTAAAACGATCCGAGCTTTAATAGGATCTTTAATTAATAGGATTTTAGTCAGAATCCTAAGATATCGTTCTGATCCGATCTTACTTTTAAATTCAATATTAAAAAAATATATAAATAAGGGGCTGTTTGATAACAACTTATTATGTTTAATCTAAAAAATCCGGTCAGTCCATTTGAAATATGCTTTGTTTGATAATGACTTATTAAAATCAGAACTCAAATTTGGTCAGCCCAATTAATAAGCCAAGAGACCCTATGTGTTCCCCATTCAGACCATTTATTTTCCAATATCACCCCCTTTTATCTTTTCCAATAAAATTTCTCTAGTCAGCATTACTTAATCCAGACAACTCTCTACATCCAGACAACACTTAATGGAAAATGTAATCAAACAGCCCCTAAGTCAACTTTATTAAATAAAAAAGGTAAACATATGTGTCAATTGACTAATTTGTGCATAATAACAAGCTTCATATAATTTTGAAGTTCAATACTCTAAACTATAAATTAGTAGTGATGTTATTAAATTATTAAAATTTGAAGTTGTTTAAATTATTGTTATAGTGTTTGGATTTTAATTATTTTATGAATTTGACATAAAATTAATATTTGATGCAATTTATAACACATAAAAAAAGACAATATTATTTTTGTAGGATCTTAAGATTCCGATCTCGACCTTACGATAGGATCTTGCAAAGACGAAAACAATCTTAGGTACAATCTCGATCTTAACAACCTTGATTTCTAGGTAACACATTTATGTCTACATAATAATTTTATCTAAAATGTTAATTTGATCATTACTTTTTGTTGGGTTTTTGAATGTACGAATGAATTAAAGCTAAAATGAAGCTAAAACAGACTAAATATGAAGTGATTACCGATGAGATTCCTTCTACATAATGGGAACCAAGTAAGGAGCAAAACGTCTGATTTAAGATCGCTTCGAGGCTTCTTGCGTAGATGGGTGCACATGCCTGCTCACCAAAAACAAATTTGTGGATACCAGTGCGTAATGGAGGCGTAGGCCCGTGAGTAGGGGGTGTGCAACTCGGTCTTCTTATTGACGTACAGATTCGTTTTGACTATTTTCTATTGTATTTTGAGTTTATCCATAAGAGTGGTCGAAAACACTTATAAATAAGTCACAACACATTCATCTTACCCTTTTAAGTAATACACATGTCTTCTCCCAAAACTGGGGGGGGGGGGGGGGGGGGGAGATGCTCGGCTGGGTGGATGGTGGCCTAGATCGTTATGATTTATGGTTAAAATCCCTCAACCTATTAGGTGAGCCTGTCCAAGCGCGATGTCACAATGATGAATGTGCCATTGTACCACTCATAGCTTAGTAAAAGTCTAGCATTTCCATGGGTTTGTTAACTTACCTTTTTTTTCCCTACTTACCTTGTTTTACCCTACGACGAGGGTTAGGGTTTGGTTGTATCTCCGCTCTGCCATTTCATCAACTGTGAAGCATGTTCCTGACATGTTCAAGGGTCCGTACCAAATGGTTGATGATTCTCTCAACTATTACTCATATTCGTTTGTTAAGTATTGATGCTTCGTATAGTTTATCATTGTAACGAATGATACATCTATTTGAATTTTCTATGTGTATGCATATGGATGGTATTATTAATTCTATTCTATTTATCCTTTATAGACGTGACATCATAGTGTTACATCCCGTGCCGATCTCGCTTAGGTTAAGAGTTAAGATGAATTGCTAATATGATACGATTTGTGCCCAAAATACGGTTGCAATAGATGTGATTGTCATAACTATGTCTGTGTAGTTAGGTTACGAAGATAACTAAACGATTAAATGATGAATTAGTTAATTGGTAAACCTTGGTTCAATTATCCACGTTTTACCCAAACCCTAAATCCAAATTCGTTGGTGTTCTTCGTTGTTTTTACTACGTTCTTAGTTTTATTGTTATTAAACTTTTAATCTTGCTTCCAACATTCTCCAATTTAATTATTTTCACTAGTTTTATTTAACTATTAGTTTCTATTTTTTGTTTTATTACAATAGTAGTATAACATTGATAACCACAAGTTCTCTGTGTATATGATCCCATCTATCTTATCTACCTAGTTTGAATTCATGCTACAATTATTTTTTCGCAGTAACGACACATAATCAAATTTTGGTATCGTCACCGGGGATAGTCGTGAACAAAAATACCAAAATCCATTACAAAACCGGTTTCGTTCGGGTTAAGAAACCGGTTTGAAAAACCTGTTTCAGCCTTTTAAAACCTAGTTGTTTTTTACCTTTTTTTTGGGGTTTTTTTTACCATTTTGTCATCCCTAACATTCTATAAATATGTATGTTGAGTTTGGTTTAGTCAACACACTAAAACACTCTCATAACGCATTCTTGATACTTAAAATTCAATAAAAACGCTCGAAAAAATGGTAACTCAAAGTTCTAGCGCTTCTACCGGTTTGGTTTTACGAATACACCAACGATTATTGAAGTATTAGAAACAAGCCGAAACCCTAAGGGGGCGTTTGGTTCGCAGAATGTTTTAAAAGGAATTTGAATCTGTTAAGGAATTAGAATTTTCAAGGAATTGGAATTGGAATCCAAATCATGTTTGGTTGGCTAAAAATGGAATTGGAATCCAACTTTTATAATTCGTTGATAGGGTAGGATGGGATGAGTGGGTAGAGGTGGATAAGTCTCTAAGGTAGGAATACGATGAGATGGATAGGGTAGGGTGGGTAGGGTGGATGAGCGATGAGTGGGTGGGTAGGGGTAGGTATGGTGAGTAGTAGGTAAAAGTAGGTTAAATAGCGTAGGTAGGGTAAGGGTAGGTGGGTTGGGTGGGTAACGTATGATGGATGAGGGATGGGGGTAGGGTAGGATGGGGTAGTGTAGGTGGGTGGGTAGGTAGGTAGGTAGGTAGGGGTATGTATGGTGGGTAGTAGGTAAGAGTAGGTTTGATAGCATAGGTAGGGTTGGGGTAGGTGGGTTAGAGGTGGGTGGGATGGGGTAGGGTTGGGTGGGTGGGTATGGGTGGGTGGGTAGGTAGGTAGGTAAGTAGGTAGGGTGGGTGAGGTAAGACAGGACATGGTGTAGTGTAGTGTGTTAAACGTAAGGGGTATTTTTGTAATCAACCACTTTCAGTTTTTAAAAGGAATTGGATTCCATTCATAGTGTGAAGGAATGTTATTTTCCTTCATTCATTGGAAAATTTCAATTTTGATGGATACCAATTCCTTTTTATAGTTGAACCAAACACATGAATTGACTGAAATTGGAATCATTCCCCTCCAATTCCCTCGGATTCCAGTGAACCAAACGCCACCTAAAGTTTGGTGTAATATATGGTGAAGTTGACGGGTATGTCGGTGAAGGCGCAATGTAAAAATTGCGGTCATTTTTTGAAAACCGAATTCAACTCAACGTTGAAGATGCATACCGAAAAGTATTGCCAATAAGTCAAATTCGTTCCTGAAGAGGGTCAAACATCTATGTCACAGGATGAAAGTATTTTTGCATAATCGGCGGATGGTGTCGTCAAAAAATTTGCATCCTTTGTGATTCAAGAAGGTTTGTCGTTCAATCACTCTGACAGCCCGCGATTGACTAAGGTGATTGAAAGCACTCTTCAACAGCGATATTATCAAGTAAGTCATGCTACTCTTGAACGCGATTGTATGAAATTACGGAAAAATGCTAAAATAGAACTACAAAAAGGTTTTAAAAACTTAAATACAAGTGTAAACTTAACAACCGATCTTTGGTCAGCTCCTCATGGTTCGCCCGGTTCGTACCTTTGAGTTACCGCATATTGGGTTCATCTCGTGACATGGCAAATGATAAAATGTATGATTACTTTTGAAAACTTTAAGTATCCTCACATGGGTCAAAATTTATTTTTAATGTTATGAGATGTAATAAATACTTTTAAACTACAAGAGAAAGTTTTTTCAATATCATTTGATAACGCGTGTAATAATACTAATGCCGTATAAATAATACTAAAATATCAACCGCCTTTGAAATGTGTTTTCTATCATAGTCGATGTATTGCACACATAATAAATTTGGGTGCAAGAAGGATTAGCAGTAACCGAGAAAAATTTGATAAAAAAATGTTTTTAAAACTATGTTACAACATATATTTTGTTCCAGTAAAGGTAAATATAAAAAATATATGAAATTGTGTAAGGACAAAGATTCCATTTTTAACCCCTAATTTGGATGTTTTTACAAGATGGAATTCGACTTATAAAATTTATACGCGGTTTACGCTAAAAAGATACTTTACAAATTTTTCATGATGGCATTGCCACTAATGACAAGCTACACAATTTTCGGTTCAAAATTGGGATGTTATTAAACAAATAACTGAATTGCTCAAAGTTTTTAAAAATGCAACAACTTTATTATTGGGTGTTTATTACCCAACGAGTCGTTTGATACTTAATCAAAATTTTTTAATATTTTCAACATCAGACGCATTTCGAACTAATGGATGGATTCTTTTAAAATATGATTGCGCCCATGAAAGAAAAACAAAAAAATATTTTAAAGAAATGTCACCTGTAATTACTTGTGCCGCCACATTGAACTTATGTTTGAACGTTAGTGGGGTGGAACTACTTATCGATAAAATTTCTATTAATTTGAATTTGAATGCGGACGATGATGTAATGTTTGCGAAAAATACAAAAGAAAATTTTAACAAATGTTTTAAAGATTTATTTGGAGTTTATTTTAACAAATATGGTTCAACAAATGCTTCTTCAACTTTGGATTCATTATCGTATTTTACTTATAATAGCTTGGATCAGATGATGAACTTATATAATAGTTTAAGACAAGAAAACAATAAACGGGCTAGGAGTGAGGGTGACGGACCATCAACTAATGAATTTGGGAGATATACGAGAACCGATTTTTTAGCCACTATGGGACCCCAACAATTCATACAATTTGATATTTTGGCTTGATGGCAAGGAAAGGAATCTCAAATTCCCGTTCTAACTCCCATGGCTCGAGATTTACTAATCGTCCAAGCTTCTATTATAGCTTTGGAATCCATTTTTTCTAGTTGTAGCAGGGTATTATCTATACGAAGAAGAAGACTCACACCAGGATCATTAGAGATGTGTATTTGCTTGAAGGATTGCTTAGATGCGGCCGAACGTATACAAGACAAATCAAGTCTTGGAGGTGAACTAGAATATGAACAAGAGATACATGATATCAAGGGAAGAAGGTTTTACAATCTCACTTTCCGATGAAAGAAATTGCACTCGACGAAGCTTCGCGCGAGAGCCGCGAGGCTAGCTCCGAAGATGATATCAATGAAGATTGAAGATATTTAAAATAGGAATAAAGTTTTATGTATAATAAGTTTACGTTTGAATATTAAGTTTATGTTTCAACTTTTTTTTTTTTGATGTTTTTAGTTAATAAAATTTGAAGTTTTAGTAAGTTTACGTTTGAATACGAATTATGTATGATTACAAAGTTTTTAGTAATTAATAAAAAAAATGTAAGTTTGATGTTTTTGGTTGATAAAATTTGAAGTTTTAGTAAGTTCATCTTTGAATTAGTTTATTTAATAAAATTTGAAGTTTTTAATACGTTCATGTTTGAAATAGTTTATTTAATAAAATTTGAAGTTTTTAGTTATGTTTGAATAATTTTTTAGTAAAATAAAATGTTTGAATAAGTTTTAAGTTTAAAAAAAGTGTTTGAAATAGTTTTAAAAAAATAATAATAAAACTGGTGCAAACCAGTTTTTCCAAACCAAATCGGTTACAACTCTACGCCAATCAGTTAGGTTAGGTTTGAGTTTTTCTTCCCCCAAAACGGTTTCCAACCCGAACCAGCTAATTTTGGCCCAAATCGGTTTTTGACATTTGACCAAAATCGGTCTGGTTTTCAAAACCGAATTGAAAACCGATCAAACCCGGTTTTGTATATCTCTAACCGGAGAGCTAGTGCGCTTACTAATTTGTTTTACGGTAGTTGTTCAAGTTTAGTTTATTGTCTGTTATTTGTTATTAAGTTTTTCTATTTATTTGTATGTTTTTTCTGTTAAGAATGGATTGTACATCATCATTGTAATGATTCCAAAAACTATTACCCTTCTAGACATCACTATTTAGATTATAATGATGGGTGTTACTTCAAAAACGATTATCGGTATGACGAGTACGATCGCTACTACTCTAGACACGATTTATACATGCCATGGGAAGGACATCTGAACTCTCAATGGGACCACAATAATTATCATCCACCTCAACAACAACAACTATATGATGATGGTTGATATTATGAGCTGTATGTTGATCCAAAGGAACAAGAGATCCAAGATCAAGATACGATTAGAGAATTCATGTTAAATACATGTCGTTCATGAAAGCTTAAACTAAGCATCTCTGATACCTTATAGACATGATGAGCTGATTGACTGAGTTGGTCTAAAGACAAGAAGCTAAGAGAGAATTGTTTGTAAAGTCGGATGATGATTTCTATGATAAAAGATGATCTGAAACGGATAAAATTTATCAAGACACAATGGACTTGGACAAGGAGGAGGGTTTGAAAAGTGAAGTTGTCCTAAAAGATGACTTACCGCTACAATTATCAATAAAGAAAACTCCATATTTGAAATTCCTTTAATAAATTCCAAATCTAATTCAATGCTAGTTATTTTGCATGGTGTTTCAGGTACCTACGAGTACGTATCACGGGAAGAGACACGTCGATCAAATATCCAGGTAATGAGTGTGGACAAGGTGACAAACCACTTTGAAAAGGTACCGTCTGACTGAAGACGTAAAAGTTAGCGCTTAGGTTAAGAGTTAAGACAAATTGCCAATATTATATAATTAATGCACGGTTACGATAGATGCGATTGTCATAACTATGTGTATGTAGTTAGGTTAAGAAGATAGCAAAACAATTGCATTATTAATTAATTGATTGGTAAACCTAGGTTCGATTATCCACGTTCCGCCCAAACCCTAAATTCAAAGTCGTTTGTGTTCTTCTTGTTTTTACTACGTACTTAGTTTTATTATTATTGAAGTTTTAATTGTGCTCCCAACATTTTCCAATTTAATTGCTTTGGCTAGTTTTATTTAATTATTATTTTCTATTATTTGATTAATAATTATCATAGAATAACATTGATAACTATATGCTTTCTATGGATACGATTTACGTTCCTATTTACCTAGTTAGGATTCGTGGTGTAATTATTTTTGACGCAGTGATGACACGCGATCACCTAGCTCCTCCCTCTCTTTCTTCCTCCTAATCTATCTCTCTCTACATTTTAATAAATAACTAGTTTATAACCCATGTATTACGTGGATATTTTTAATTAAATTTATTTATATAAAATGTATATGAGTAAAAATAAAAACATACAAAAATAATAATTGTGTTTATTTTTTATTATTTACAGATTAAAAAATAGAGTATATTTATCTTTTTTAAAAATATTAAATTGTTTATATCTTTTATTTTTTATAAGTTGTAATTATCTTTTTGGTGAACGTAGAGGTGACTCATGACATTTGATGTTTTCCTTTATTATACATAATAATAATCATAATAATTTCCACAACTAATTCAAATTTTTACATTTGGATCTAATTATGATTATTATGGATAATAATGATAGATATTTATTTTAGGTAAACATTAAGTTTAAATGTTACAAAATCTAATTTATTACTAATTAATTAATGAAAAAAATAAAGTCAAAATTTAATGCAATTAAGTTAAGGTGTTAAATTTGAAAAAATAAAATTTTCTTGTATTGTAGAAGTGACATATGACATCATTTGTTTTGTTTTATTATAATATATAGGTTAATCAACCCATGTATTACATGGGTTGATTTAGATAATACATATTTTTTTTACATTTTAATAAATTATTATAAAATTTATATATAATTAAAATTACAAAATTGAAAGCTAGTTAAATTAAAGATAAAAAATACTTAGTTGTTTGATATTAAATAAAAAAATATTATTATATTGTATTATTAAAAACAGATAATATGTGTTTGCAAAAAATGTTTCTTTTAATTTTTATTAACTTCAAATATGAAATATCAATGTAAGAAACAAAAAACTTGAATTATGTGAATGTGTATATATTTTTGAAAATGATAAAATATAAAAATAGAATATCTGAAAATCAACAATCAAAATTTATCATATTCACAATTGAAGTTTTATCAATTAAATTTTAAATCATGTTAGCAAAATAATTAACAAAAAGTTTTAAAAGCTATCATAGATTGTTCCAGACAGTTCTCATTTGGAAGATCACTGTCCTCCACTTACCTAAGAACAAGAGATTCTAAATCGTATATCACCGTATTGGTTTATTTACTACACTTCTATATTTAAATCCAAATTTTTACATTTGAATTTAACTATGATCTTTAAGGATAATAATGGCACATATTTATTTTAGGTGAATATTAATTTAATATTAATTCATTAATGAAAAAATTAAAATCAAAATCAAAATTTAACGTAATTAAGTTAAGGTAGTAAATTTGGAAAATGAATTAAAAAAATGACATATGTATAATTATTGATTTTAATTAAGGGTATAAGAGACATTTCATAAATAATTATGAGTTGTCATTAATCTGGACCATTGATTTCTTTCCATCCAATGGTCCAGAAACTCCAAATGGTTTTCTTATTTTATATAGTATAGATGGATATTAGGATAGCAAGATAGGTATTTCGAGACAGAAAAATGGAGGGATGTAGTGAGAAAAACTAATGTGACACTAACACGACTAGAAATATGAAATTTAAAAAAGACAGGTAGTCCCACCACTCTTATAAATTCATAAATACAAAATTAAAAAAAAATAGAAGAGATGTGAATTAAATTATTAAATAAATATCAATATGAATGTAGCGAGTGATCTTTAATAGCAATGATATTAAGATTGAGATCCTACCTTAGGTCGTTGAATTGTCTTCTGCGTGATCGCAAAATAAGATCAGTCGAAAGACTCTAATTAAATAAACATTGTCTTTTTATATGAGGAAATTTATGCAAAAAAAAAAAAAAAAAAACCCCTAAAAGTATAAAAGATTTTCGATTAAGTTCCCATTTCAATTTTTTTCTCTGATAAGTTCTTAAATTGCTTAAACCTTTTAAATTCACTCCTCAACCTGTTATAGCAGGTTAACATGCTTAAACTTATTTTGTATAAACCATCAAAGTATAAAACTTTTTCGATTTAGTCCCCACTAATTTTGTTGTTGTTGTTGAAATTATTATTATTATTATTATTATTATTATTATTATTATTATTATTATTATTATTATTATTATTATTATTGACAATCTTTTAATTATAATAAAATTATTTATTTATGAGTATATAATATGTGCTTGTTTATTTATGATTATTATCATGAAATCTTTTGATTTTTAACTTTTGATAAAAGAAAACGAACCATTATGTTTTCTCGAACATTAAAAAACAACGATCCCTTCTGATTTCATATTTCAATCATAAATAAATAGTTGTAGCTATTTTCGTTCAAAAAAGGAATGGATTACAGATTGTTCCGTTCGAAAAAATTGAAAAATCTATTGATCATTGTTTTTTCGTTCGTACTTATTAAAAAATTATGATAATATATTCTCTTTTTCAATATGAAAATAACTACACTATTTATTTACGATCAAAACTTAAAAAATGTGGATGGGTTCATCTTACGGTCGTTAAAAAACAATCAGAATAGTTGTAGCTATTATAATGAAGGATGCATCATTTTTTGGATCGTAAATACATAGTTGTAGCAATTTTCGTTTGGAAAAATGAAATGAGTTGTAGTTTTATACACTTGAGAATTTAAAAATCGGAATGAATGATACTTTATAATTGAAGTTTTTTTCGTACGTAAAACTAAGAATCTAATTGGAACCGATCAAAAAAAAAAATCGGAGCAGTTTGTCTTCTTTTATCAAAAATTAGAAACTAAAAATAGTTCATATAATAATCCGAAATAAACAATGGGATTATCTAGAATTGTTAATAAAATAATCGTGATAGAAAAGTAAATAAATAATACAAAGTAATTATAAAAAGTAATTTTAAATCTTACGAAAATTTTAAAATCGTAAATAAATAATTTTAATGTAATTAAAAATGTTCAATAATAATAATAATTTATAATAATAATAATAATAATAATAATAATAATAATAATAATAATAATAATAATAATAATGATAAAGGTAGTTTATAATAATAATGATAAATAAAAAAAAATGAATGGAGACTTAGTTGAAAAAGTTGTATGCATTAATGGTCTTTTACAAAATAAATTAAACACGGTAACCTGCTTAGCAGGTTGCAAGTTATCTTTGGCTGCTTTTTTATGAATTTTAATTGGTTAGGGACTTATCTGGAAAAAATATGAAATGAGGACTTAATTGAAAATCTTTTATACTTTTAGGATTTTTTGCATAATTTTACTTTTATATGTGTTATAGTTTATATTGACATATTAATTATATCAAAATGATGAAATAGATAAAGTTCAAATATTATAATAATAGTTTACAACAAGTTATAAGAATTTTAATAATTTAATAAGACTATCATTTTAGTGTATAAATTTTAAAACTCAATAAAAAGTGTTCTTATGAACAAATTAGATAATTGACATATATGTTTACCCTTTTATTTAATAAAAACAATATCGTATTGGATTGAGATATTAAGATCCTAAGTAATACATTATCCTTAAAAGATCCTACTAAAGATCAACTTGTTTTTGTTGATCAAAATCGTAAGTTTTTAGGTGCCGTTTTGATTGCAGAAATTTAATATGATAGATTCGAAAATGAGAGGATTCGAAAATACCTAGAGGGAATGCTTGATTATGAATGAAGTAGGAGTGGTGAATATAAAATGTTAAATAAAGCTAAATTCGTTTTTTCTTTTTCTTCTTTTTTTTAATCTAGACATGACATAGAGGTATTTTCTAAATTCAAATCATATATGAGTTGTTTAAATCTTTCAAATCAAACGACGTCTAAAAGTTATAATCAGGTACTTAACATCATATTTGATAGGGATAATTGCGTAAAAAATGTAACACCCGACCCGAACCCAGAAATGCCACGTCAATACAATACACAGGTGGCAATATCTCAATAACTCAAACATTCACATGTCACAGGATAACTGAAATCACTAGCAATTTAAAACTTTTATATAAACACTATTAACGTATAATCCGCTAATTACACAAGCCCAGAAGCTGTTAACGTAAATAATATTGATCAGATCATCATACAAAACTAACACAAAGCTTCCCAGATAATTCCCGATCCCAAATCAATAAGCACAGCTACTGATCCCGTCACTGATACCCTGAACATGGCAGACTCGAATACGTAAGCTCGAAAGCTCGTGAGTACTCGAGGGTTAGACTCTGCACAGTAAACACATAACATGCATACACATAACACATACGCACAACACAAGCTCAATCTTTGTCCCTGGCAATCAACATCTCAGTACAGGTATGAACACATAACATGAGATCCCAAGCCCTGCACAGAATCACTGAAGGGGGACCCTTCCCCAGCTAACGACCGCGGCCGCGGTGGTTAGCCACAACCCTGTAGCACGGGCGCGAACCGGCTACAGGCCCTGCCGTGTATACACGCCCCAAGGACTGTTAGGGACAGTCAACCCGCGCGATAACCCATCGCGAATCACCGTCCGCATGGAACTCATCACGGACCTCGGACTGGATCTCATCTCATGAACATATATCACATATGTAAGAATAGAATCATACCTGCAGCACGCGTCCCTGTCTCGTACTCAATATATCACAGTATACACATATAACACAATACGACCCAGAAAATAGAGCGCTCGTTTGGAAAAGACTCGGGTACTCACCTGATCAGCCCACTAATCTCGGAATCTCTGACTTGGCTCAGCTCGCTGACTCGTCCCTGAAATTACACAGATCCCAACTCGTTAACACAAATCCACGAACATATATCACAAACTCATAATGAACTTGACTCGAACCCAAAAGCAACCCCCAACCCAATCCCAAAACCCTAACTCGAAAACAACACCGATGAAGCCCCGAGAATTTGATCAAAACCCGACCCAAAATAATTCCAGCAATTTCCCGAAAATCCAACGAGACATAACCCAAAATCCCAAACGGAACCCGAAGTCCCGATGAAAACTCGACTCAAAAGCAATCCTAACTAAACCCGAAACTCAAGCAAATCCCAAAACTCAACCAAACACTCCCACAGACCCGACCCAACAGCACCCGGCTCCGTACTCCGATCGCGCCCGCGCCCCTGTCCCCATCACGCCCGCGCCCAAGTCAGCTGCATCGCGGCCACGCTCGCCCGAGCGCGACCGCGCTCCACGCGCCCTTCTTCCTCCTGCTCGATTTCCAGCTTCTGTTCCAGGAGTACAAAACTCCCTTTCCTCCGATTTCCAGGCAATTAACTCAAAGAACAGGTACATAAACTCTCTACAATCATTTAGCAACACATCCCCAACTTGGGATAATACCCAACTCGAATTCCACAACCAAAAATGCAAGGATTCTTACCTCAAACTCAAGAACACTCAACAATGGAGTTGGAGATCAATTCCTACACTTAGATAGCAATTAAAGAAGCTTTTTTTTTTTTCCTTGTTGCTGCTACTTCACGAACACACACACTTTCACACACTTTTGCACACACATTCCAAAAGAAGAAGGAAGATAAGGATGAGAACGTACATATAATTTTCTATTTTCGGCGGGTTCCGACCCCATAACCCGAACCCGATACCCCAATTTCACAATTAAAATCTACTTAACCCATTTAAATCCACAAACTCAAATATATAATTATTCCACTAAATTAATTACCCGGAGGCACGTAACTCGCAAACCCGACACGTATAATCCACTACTCGGGTTATTATTGGACCCACACAATAATAATATACTAAATATCCACTAAAATAATTACACGCAATAATTCTGAAAACGGGATGTTACAAAAAAAACCCTAAACTTATCAGTTTTTTGTGATTAAAACCCCAAACTATTTTTCGTTGCATGGAAAACCCCCCAATCAACTAAAAATCAGTTTTTCAAGGTTTTATCAATGAGTAACGGGTTGAAACCGATTATTAATCCTACGTGGACCGGTAAATAACCTACATGGAATAAATTTTAATTGTTGAATCCGGTTGCCAAATATTACACATCATTTAAACCCCCTTTAATGATGTAATCCCGTTTAAAAATTACAATTAAAATCATCAACGAGTTTTTAAAAATACTTGGCAACCGGTTTCAACAATTAAAATTTATTCCACGTAGGTTATATACCGGTTCACGTAGAATTAAAAACCAGTTTCAACCGGTTACCCATTCATAAAACCTTATTTACTGATATTTAGTTAGTTCGGGGTTTTATGGTTTGAGGTTTTAATCACAAAAAACTGACAAGTTGAAGGTTTTTTGCGCAATTACCCTTATTTGATAGAGTACTAGTTTATTAACTCGTGTGTTACACGAATAATTTTAATAAACATTTTTTCTCAAAAGTTACATAAACTAAAAATTAAAAGTTAACATTAAATTTTGATATATTGAAACTTTTTATACTTATGATACTTAACATATTTTATTATAATTAGTTTTAAGTATAAGTTAGTTAAACAAAAAAGATAGTCAATAATAACATTAAAGTTTAGTGTCATTATTATAATTAGTAAATAATTTTTTAAATGTTGATTGGGTAATTTAAATTTTTAATGGATTCTTAAGAATAAGAACATTTGATTTAAAAAGAAATGAATATTTATATTTTAAAAAAATAAAAAATTACAAATGTCAATTGGATATGAAGCCACATGACATTATTAAGGTGATGACAAGTGGTAAAAATTTTACTTATTTAATGGTATAGACTAGTTTATAAACCCATGAATAACATGGGTATGTATAAGTTTAAAAAATTAATTTCATTAATCTTGTAAGATAATTTTAAGATATATTTTATCAAATTTATAATATCTACTTATATAATATAATAAACCTGAATATAAATATATAAAAGAAATTTATTATTTAAATTCAAAATTGAGTTTTACATTAGATAAGATTTAGTTTAGATTAGCTATTATTTAAATTATTTGTTGTATGGATTAATTATAAATTTAAAAATATAAGGTACAAATGGCGGTAGGAGGTGATGCCACGTGGCAATAGCAAATAATGACACGTGGCAAAATAGTTATTCTTTCAATAGTATTTATAAATGTTATAACTATTTGTGATCTATATGTTTTATTTTTTTTATAATTTTCCTATAAAAATTATAATTTTAATAGTTACTAAAATTATATATTTTTGTCGTAGGTTAATTACGAAAAAGGTAACACACTGTTAACTCTTTCTATTTTGGATAACATAGTAATTTTTTACGAGATTATATTAATGGTAACATATCAATTTAGGTAATATTACTGGAATAGAAGATACAGTATGTAAAATAACAGTTTTTCGGCCTGTCAACAAGACTATTCAACTTATCTTTTAACTACTCAACCTGAAATGACACTTTTTAAATATTTTAGGTTACCTAATCATTAGAAAGTCACGTAGATTAATGTATTTTCATATATTACTCGAATTAAAATATAAAACAATATGTTATCTTTTTTTTTCGTAATTAAACATTTATCATATAGTAATAAATAATTTAATGAAAAGAACTCAATAATTAATAGTAATGTTAAAAATCTATTGTAGGCAAGATCCAACGTCGGGTATGTTTGGTACGACTAGCTGTAGCTTCAAGCTGAAGCTTTTAGTAACTGGAGCTTTTGGGAGCTGAAGTTTTTTTAAAAGAGCTGGAGCTTTTTTTTTAATAAATGTGTTTGGTAAAAGTAACTGTAGTCGTAGCTTTTAGTATTATTAAAAAAACATAATATTAAATAAAAATTATAGTTTATAATTAATTAGATGGTAAAAAAGTAATTTGTTTGATTAAAAGCTGAAGCTCGTTTTGAAAGTTACTTCAAGTAACTCCTTGTCGAAGGGATTTTAAATCTGAATAAAAAACTTAAGCTCCTATCAACCAAACAGAGCTTTTGAGCTATAGCTTTCAAAAATTAAGGCGGCGTCTGGTTCACAGAATGTTTATGTATGGAATAGAATCTGTCAAGAAATGTAATCTGTCGGAATAGAAATGGAGGCCGGTGAAGATGAAGTCTAAGGTTTGGTTTTAGAACTGTTAAAAAATCTTTGAAATGGAATTTAAATTCCATAACACTGACCCAAGAAAAATAGATTCCTTCAAAAGTGGTGTTTTTAAAATATAAAATTCTTCATCCCATTCTTTTTTACTGCTAAACAGCACATCAAAATGAAAATTTCATTACAATTCCATCAGATTCTGTGAACAAAACACCCCTGAATGCTGAAGCTACTAAAAACTTTTAAAAACTATTTGCCAAACAGCCATGTTGTCTTATTTTTATATATAAAAATATTATTTTCGTGGGTATTAATAATATTATATTCATTCAAATATCAAAAGGTTTATGCTATTTGATATATAATTAAATCAAGGCCGTTTGCATTTAATTTTTGGGAGGGTAAAGTGTACATATTTAATGATTTGACATTTGTAATCATTGAATATTATTAATGAGATATATTATATTCGAATATTGTTCTCTTTTCCTTTTCTTAAAATTGAAGATGTTACAAAGTTACACTCATAGAATATTTTCGGACTAATCGTTAATAAATGTCACAAAACTTAATAGTATCCACGGGTGTAATCGAGGCGAGTAGAGTATCACCAAGCTCGAACTCGTCAATAAAAATCAAGCTCGAAACTCGACTCGACTCGATCGAGCCTTAATTTTGAAACTCAAACTCGACTCGATAAATTACTTGATTCTATTGGGCTCGACTCAACTCAGTTCGATTAAATTCGGGATAAAGGAATCGAAATATAAATATAAAATATTCAATCTAATTTTATCCCAATAACAAACAAGAAGGCTAAAAATATAAGAATGTAATATTAGGTTTAAGATTATATCGTTTAATTTATATAAAAGTGCTAAAAATATAACATTACAAAGTTGAGGGGTAGAAATGTAAACTTGTAAACTTAAGCTCGATTAGGCTCGCGAGCCTATCGAGCATGTTATTTTAATATTCGAGCTCGACTGGATTACTACTCGAGTAGCTCGAGCTCGAGCTTGGCTCGAATAACTACGAGTCGATTTCGAGTTTTCTACGAGTCGATCCCGAGTAGCTCACGAGTTATCTCGTCTCTTTTACACCCCTAATAGTATCTTTCAAAAATTATAACAAAACACAATATTTTTTTTATGTAAATAAAACAATAATAGCTAGTAAGTGTCATTCTGCTGAAAATAGCAACAAAGTTTTATCTAATTTTCAATAATTACAACGTATTTTATAAGTCATCCAAAATAACAATTAAGGTGCTGTGAAAAGGTTGATATCTGCTGTCTGCAGACTTAGCTGTAGAAATCTGCGGTCAGAAGAGATGACCTAAAGGCCTGCAGTCTTTACAGACGCGGAAAAACGTCTGCAGACGCGGGCAGACGATGCGGCAGACGCGGGAAGACCTTTGCAGACGCGGGCAGACGGAATAAAACAAACGCACTTCCATATAAAACCTCTTCCCGCGTCTTCGAGTTCGCAGACATAAGAGGTTCGAAGATCTTTTCTTAAAAAACAAACATGGCCTAATAATTTATTATCAATAATAATGTCTTGTTTGTTTTTTGCAATAAGCTCTTTTAGAGCACTTATTTTTTCACATGGAATACTATTTTGTTCTAACTACAAACATAAAAAGGAATTCAGTTATTTAATATCTTAAAAATCAAACTAACACCTAAATATGTATGATTTATAAACATGTTTAACATGTCACGAATATTTTATGATTACCAACTATAGCAACCTGTTTTTTCTATTAATAACGACAACAAAATAAATAAAACAACCAATCACCCCCATTTTAAGCTTGTAAGCTAGCAAGTTGATCTTCGCATACCATTAAAATTGTATTTAGTTAACAAACTAATAGATAGAATTCAAAATTCCCGTTTCAAATTCATTTATACTCAAATTCAATCTTCTAATAAAGAAATTAAAAATATAGAAGTCTAAACTATTATTAGAAAACTGAAATTCTGTTTTTATTTAATTAAAAACTACATGGTAAGTATGCAGATTAAATTTTAATAAGTCATCGACAATGTAAGTTTGCTACAAGGGTTTGTGTAGTTGAGGCGACAATGATAAAGTTAAACCCACGACAAACCAATAGTTGATAGATCCTTAGACAGGAACTCCATCCTTGCTCTCAAACCATAGAGATGGGATAAGTTGGTGAAGCAGCAAACGCGATGTTGATGGCATGACTTAGCAAGACAACAGTGAGGTTTGGGTGATACTGACTAGAAAAGACCGATATTGATTTGTCATCACCGTAGTCTCCAGATCCACTCAAAAAGTGGCGACCACCAGCCACCTCTTCTGACTTCTTGGCTCTAATGTTATTATTGATTAAAAAAATAAAAAATAGCGAGAAATGATACAATTTACGATAATGGGAAGTGATGCTAAAGGGCCTTAGATTTGAATGTCGCGATAGGAAAGATGTGCCCGACTTCACAAGACAAGCAAATAGAGAAACCTTTCGTACTTAGATGGAAGATTTGCCAATGAGGCCTTTGGTTCACCCCTCCAATGCTCTCCTCTTTGATAATCGTCGTGCCTCCTTCCTTATATATTTAAGGGTAATTATGCAAAAAACCCTCAAGTTGAACCATTTTATGATTAAAACCTCAATCATTTTCTATTGCACAAAAAACGTCAAACTGACTAAAATTTATCAAAATGGGGGGTTTTTTTAGAAAATGACTTGCGACCTGATGAACCGGTTGCAATCGGCTGACCAACTATTTGTCTCTGACAAACCTTCTTTCCAGCGAACTCATTTGTCTGTGTTTTATGATTCAAATTCATGTTTCTTGTTGATTTCTTTGTTCTACTTTTTCGATAAAATTCTAGAGGTCACTAATGACTTGTCGACGATGACCTACGAATTTCAATTGATTTCAATTAGTAATATCTCAATTCCATGAAATTTTGTTGGTTGGGGGTTTTTTGTGCAATAAAAAATGATTAGGGGTTTTAATAAAAAAAATGATCAAACTTTAGAATTTTTTTGCACAAATATCCCTATATTTAATTGCCATTAAACCCTAAAGGTGTTGCACTCTTTTTAATTAACCCTAGTTGTTGTCATTGAAGAATTTCTTTTCTCATTCTATTTGTAAGAGTATTGCAAAGAACATATCATCTTTTATTTATTCTTTGCAAGGACAAGGATCTCATTTGCAAGCAACAATTCATTTAAGTGTGGGTACCATTAGAGATAATATTGGTTTGGAGATTTGCTACCGTGAAGCATACTTGGATAATCAATCCTACATCAACTAGATTGCATTAGAGGTATAACAATCTAAATATGCATCCTATGGTTGGTGTTCATAATCCTTGATTCCGTTTATTAGTTTTGTGAGATTTTATCTTTTAGGTTTTGCATATAGATACGATCTTTATGGTTGTTGTGCTTTCATAGATCATGGATTTTGAGCCTCAAATGTTTTACAAACATGTTTAAAAAAGGGAAAACTATGTAAAAGATGTTGCCTCAAAATTTCTCAACTTGAAAAACACTCTAATTTCATTGTTTTAAGTGATGAGCTGGTTAAATTGAAGACGTGACTCAAAAATACTTACGGTATTTTCAATTAAGTCCGTCAACTAAAAATGGTTATCTTAAAAGTCTCTCAACATAAAAAATCTCATGATATCTCTCTTTTTATCGGATATAGTTTTGATTTTGTTTGAATTTTTTTATTTCGTTGGAAGAAACATGTATCGAAATCAATATTATACATTTTTGTCTGTGAATTTAAAAGTTTGTTTAATTTCAAAAACTCAAAAATACATTGGAACATCGATTTCATTTGTTCTCAGATTTTATTAAATAGTGACGATCAAAGTGGGTTGACTTTGGATCCGAGGAGTGTGATCAAATGTTTTATATTTGACAAAAGAAAGTGGGTTCATATTTCACCAAAAAAGACTTCTTTAATAATAATAATAATATTTCTATGGTTTTTGTGAGATGTTTAAAGTTGAAGGGCTTTTGAGGAAAACGATTTTCATTAAATGACTTAATCAAAATATATCGAAACAACTTTTGATCCACAACCAAATTTAACCAATTCAACAGGTCATCAGTCGAAAAAAACGGATTTCATGAGATTTTTAAGTTATGGGACTTTTCAGAGAACGTTTTTAGTAGAGGGATTTAATGAAAATACATCTAAAGTACATTGGTGTTTTACATAATTTTCCTTTAAAAATCTAGCAGAAATGGAACCTACAATTCAGGAACATAAAATGAGAAACTCGAATCGAGATGCAAATCACGAACCCTAAATTGAATAAGAAGATTGTAACATCTTTATTTTATTTAGGCTCTTAATTGTATAATTTAAGCTTTATTATTGACATTTAAGACAAATTAATGAAGTTTGTTGTTAAATTATACAAAAGAAGTTATTTATATTACTTTAATGGTTATATGTGAACATTAAATTATTAAGTTCAATATATATAAATGCAAGTGTTAAAGATGATAGAGTTAAGTAAAGGAGGTATCAGTGATCATCTAAGTGTATTCAAGCATCCTATCAGGTTTTACTAAGTAATCTACTTACTATGTGAATTATTGGTGTGTTAGTATGTATGTGTGTTGATTGTGTTTTCCATAGTCATGTGAATCAACCGACATTCGCCAAATTAGTGTTTGTAAACATCAAAGGATGTTAGAAAACACACATGCATTAAGTTTATAAGGTGTTGTGATGTGTTTTGGGGCTAAAATGTTCAATAATCAGAATCTGGTAATAATTTGCAATTTTATCAAGTGATTGCAACTAAGTTTGGAACGTTGACAGATCCGAAGTTCAGATCCCATATTCCAAAGTTCGGAAGAAATCAATGTTTGATAATTTTCCACATGTAATCGACATTCAGGCTTTTTAAGTTCCGAAGTCATAATTTCGAAATTCATAATTCCGAAGGTCACAAGTTTTGAAGGTGGAAAGGGTGAAGTTCGGATGAATCCATAAATTTTCTGAGGTTCGGATCCCAAATATCTGAAATCCGAATGAGTTTACTTGTGACAAGATTAACAAATATTGGAAGTTGACAATATACTAAGTACCTTGGATCCGAAGTTCAGATTAAAGGGTGAAGTTCGGATGAATCCACAAATTTTCTGAGGTTCGGATCCCAAATATCTGAAATCCGAATGAGTTTACTTGTGACAAGATTAACATATATAGGAAGTTGACCATATACTAAGTACCTTGGATCCGAAGTTCAGATTTCAGAATGATCCAAGGTTCAGACTCCATGCCCAATCCGAGGTTCAAGGATTTGAAGATCATAGATCTGGACGTTCACTCTTATTCAACATTTAACTATTTTAAATGTGTTTTTGATATTTCTTAGGCATTGATTTGTTATTATATGCATGGATGCAGTTATTAAGCACACACTATAAGTGTCTAAAACCGGTAACAACCCAATAAAGGTTAATTAAAGTTTAATTAACGTGTCAAAGTCCTTTAAAGTGTCAAAGTGTGTTAAAGCCTTCAGAAATATTGTCAAGTCTTGTTGAGTCAAAGTAAAGCCTAAAACTTTGCTAGCTGATTTCAAAGTCAGCTAGCTATACACACAGCCAAAGTCAAAAACTAAATCTATAGTCTTAGTAAGCATGTGCAGCCAACTCAAAGCCTAAACAATATTAAACCGTACTGTGAGTAACATGTTATCGTGTTTACATGTATTTTATGTAATTGAGACATACTTTGCTATGACGGTGCCTTCTTTGACCCTCAATATAGTTTATATGAGTGATTATGAACACTACGACACGGGTGGGGCCCGATTTAGCTAGATCTTATATAAGTTTTATTGTATAGCTAATTGTGCATATGCCTGCTTTGGTATCAATTTTTTCAGTTTGACTTTATATCAGCGATTCGAAAACATTATATACTTTTTCATAAATTACCATAGCATAAGCAGCACTCAGATGCTAATTACTGCGACGACATTTATATACGGGAAGCTAGCCCTGTATAACATGCAGATCCCCTGTGACATTTTATATTCAGTGATAAACAATTCTTATTCCATTTGAGTCATGTCTCAATAATGCATTCACATTATTATGAGCAACAGCCTGCCAAAGGCATTACATTCTATATTCCCATGACACATAACTAACATGCATTATGACTAATCTTGTTATGTCACTAAACATTCACTAACAATTGTTTTAATCATTTTACAGTCAAAGGAAAAGAACACGTCGGACGTCCAGTTTAGGTCTAATTTTGATCATCCCACAGGATCTTAGCTCACTATCAAGTTACGGTATTTGCTTTGTAATAATGCTCTGGGATCTGAATAGCAGCAAAAATTTCTTATTATGATGTATTAGCAACGTAGATATGTACCTTTGCAGCACGTGTAGTGCTTGACAATGTTTGTAATATCTTATTAGCTTTGTACTAATGCTTGTTTTACTTTGATAAATCTGGTAGTTGCTATTTCCAGGGATTATTGTTGCATGATTAAGACATGATGTGACAATGATAGCACAAGAAATCAATAAACCTTAAACTGAGATCTCAAGAAGAGAAATCAAAACCCATAGCCTGATGCAAATCGAAATCCCTAAATCGAACCTGAAACTGATGTTGATGTTGATGTTGTTAGTGATAGTGAAGATGTTGATACTCACCTAATATTTTGTAATTGCTGGTATAGTTGCTCCAACTTTAGTGGTGGGCTATAATTGTAATTATAGATGATTATTACTAAAATTGTTTTTAGATTGATGACACCCTTTTAATTGTTGATATTGTTGACAGTTAAAGGAATCTTTTACATATACAGATGAGTGATCTCAATTAGAATTAAAAGAAATATAAAGTTTCTTAATGTGGTGTAACATCCATTTATTTAAATGAGTGAATTATCGAAGTTTATAAAACTGGAATTTGTAATATTATATTAATTGGAAGCTTACCATTGTTCAAGACACTTATTTAAAAGTCCAAGTGGTAGAAATTATTATGAAAAACAAACATAATCATCACTTGAATGAGATAGCAATTTCGGTCCATTTAAACAAACGGGTCAAACAGCTTGACGACATAAAATAATAAATTTTACATGATTTTAATTTTTTTTAAAGAACAATATATTTAATACACCGTTTTATAAATTTAATTTTTAAAAAAAGGTTATGTTATAGATTACTTTGAACCAACATCAACGTTAAGATACTAAGTTATCTTTGACCTGTGAGATTTAATATTTATGAGTTATTGGTTAACACAAAGGATATTTGTGCAAAAAATCTTAAGTTGGACCACTGTTGTGATTAAAACTCTCAACCATTTTTCATACCACAAAAACCTTCAACTTACTAAAAATTATCAAAATGAGATTTTTTTTTTAAAAAAAGACTTGCAACCTGATGAACCAGTTACAATCTGCTGACCAACCATTCGTCTTCGATGAACCTTCTTTCCAGCGAACTCACTTGTCTGTGTTTTATTATTCAAATTCGCATTTCTTGTTGATTTCTTTTTTCAAATCTGTGTTTTTTGTTAAAATTTAATTTTTCGACGCAATTCTGATGGTCACTGATGACTTGTCGACAGTGTCCTTTGACTATCAATTGCTTACACCTGGTGGTATCCCAATTCCGTGATATTTTGCTAGTTGGGGGTTTTTTGTGCAATGAAAAATGGTTGGGGGTTTTAATCACGAAAATGGTCCAACTTAATGTTTTTTTTTACACAATTATACCTATTATGTATAACAGATTCCCATAATTAAAAAGTAAATAATTATTCCTTATGGTCCTTAATTGATGAGGGAGTGTTGGTGCTAAGTGGGGAAGAGACTTTTGTGTAATTGAAGTGAGATTTTTAAATTTGTAACTACATTCTTGATGTATAATACTCCTTGTTTTCCTCTTTTTTGTTCTTCCTTTTCACCCCAAATGATGTGAAGAGACAAATGTTTTTTTGAGTATTGATGTGATTATGGTTCCAATCTGAAATGGAGATTATCATATGTTGTTTATATTGGTATTTGAGCCATAAAGATGTAATTGTTGGGTACAATTTATAATAGAGTTGAAAACAATATTATGTATAAATTCAGGGGCTTTATTGTAAATACACAATAGGTGTAAATTGTGTATATATAGACAATAAGAAGGACAGAATACATTGGAAGAATAGATACGCATAGAAAAGAAAGGGATTAGAGAAGTGATGTGCAAGAAATGAAACACCATTGTAATATTTCTAATCTCTTAATCATTCAATATTCTGTGTATGTGATTGTTGTTCATAATTGTGTTTAGATTGATTGAATTGCATGAAATAATGAATTATCAATTGGTTCAGAGCCTAATATGGCTGAATTTGAGTGAAGTTTTGAATCTGAGTTTTGAAAATTTCGAACACTGTTACATCAATTTTTTCGAAAATAGAAAATTAATTGGGGTTTTTGATTCTGAGGATGAAATGAAGTGATAATTGGATCGAAGGTATCATTTTTAAAGATGAATTGATTGAGATTAATTTCAGATTTTAATTCCAATCACACATATTTTAATTTGAATTTTTCAGGATTTTAGAAAAGTTTTTGTTCTTCACTGTTTTTAACAAAATTTGCCGTTTTAATCGAAAATTAGCCAATGTTGTTTCCCAAAAGTTGATTCTGTCTGAAAACCGATCACTAAAGTGTAATTTAAATTCATTTGGTGAATTTTTGATTAATAAGATTGATTTTGAACCTGATTTTTGAAGTTGTAACACCATAACTCTAATTAATAATAATAATAGAAATTTTATAATAATTCTAACGAAAATTCGGCATGACCCATTCGTAATGTCAATAAACCAACCTGTATTTCCTGTTCCTAAACAAACTTCAAAATATCTTTCAAATATATCAATCCCCAAATTACAAGTTCTCAAAACGAATCAGAGGTTTATGCGCTTATACGCCCATGGATCTAACTAACAATACATAATGTGACCATCGCCCAAAATACGCAATTCTATGACCACCATATTCAAGTACACTACACAAAATGGAATAAAATACATCACCATTCATCAAGCTTAACTAATAAATTCATGATGAAATATAACAAAATGGTGATCTACTCCCTTCCCAAAATAAAACATAAGTATTTGTACCAAAAGAGTCTACCGATCACAGTCCTTTACTTCAACCCTTGCTCGATTCAACCTTCTCCTTCCCTTTACCTTCTATTCCTGAAAATGTAAATCAACTAAATGGTTAAGCAAAATGCTTAGTGAGTGACTAGGTCAATAATGCACCACAGTCAATAGCGATTCAGTAAATAAACCTGCAGGGCGTGAATCATCAAATTTATAACATTATTATATAACAGATATCAAAAGGAGATGGGACATATCAAGAGGGAGACTCTTGATAGTGTCACGACAACACTACACACTATGAGTACATCCAGGGAGTGTGTAGCACCAAAAATCATCGGGGCCCGCAGTACCCGGCATCGTACTCACGCCAATCAATGAAGTACGGCATCATACTCCGAGGTTATCAGTAGTATGGCTATAATGTACATTACACACAGTAATGTACTATATCATAAATAATGTAATAATCATGTACATGTGAAGACTATCCATATAAGTCAAGTAAAGTAGAGCATAAGTATAAATATCATGAACAAGAAATGAGATACAATGCCAAGGAATGAACAACATAAGCATATGAAGCAAGCAAGTGTTATGTCATAAGAGTACATATTAACACTAGCACTCACAATCAATGCATAAAGGATCCCATCAATATCAAGCCAACTCAATATTTAGAAATAGAGTTAGCACAAGCCTCGCCACAAGCTCCAAGAGTCGCCGAAATTAGCTACAATACACCTAGACACAACACGTGATCACCAAGCATGTTAAACTCGAATAACAACTCTTAAACTAAGCTTATATCTACTTTAATGAACTTATAAATATGGTTCATAGTTCATCATTAGAAGTTAGAATATCCCTTAACCATTGTTTAAAGTCTAAAGTGATCAATTTTCATGTTTTAGTTTGCGATTGATAATTCTAAGGCTTAAACAACCCAACTCAACACTTGTGTGCCATAACCACACATTGTGGGTTCCTTCAAGAAAGTTTCATACATCATTTGAAAGACTTATAAGTTCCCTAATCCTATTTTGACTTTACAATACTCTAAACCCTTAATTTAGAAGTGCAAAACACGTATAAGACCCAAACCGAACCAACCGAACCTCAAAATTAATTTTTCAAATCAGTGGGTTGGTCACACCATGACTAGGGGAGGGTCACGGCGTGACCATCTGTCCCCAGTCCTGGTCTGCTCGTTTTTCTTGACTGCACATCACAAATCTTGCCCAAAACTCCATTTTGCAACTTGTTCAACTTAAACCCTTTTGCATAGACTTCAAATACATAATATAAACACTTTAATACTCCCTTAAACATCTTTGATTCCATCATTTGATTCCCAACAAGTCTTAGGTTTAATCACCATTAACCCATTTGAGATGTATAAGTTTCTTCATCAACATTACAATGGAAAGCTTCAATATTCAAATTAGAGTTGCATTTAGCTATTATAAACTTGATTGATCCTTATTTGATGGTCAAAAACCTATTCATTTCTTTTGTTTGCCATAAACCTAAAGCTTCCATTTTGAACACAAAACATGAGGAAGAAGAAGAAGAGGATACCATAACAAAGTTATAAGATGATGATGAAGATTCTTACCAATATTGAGCCTTACTTCTTCTAACTTTCAGATTGATGTGGAATTCCTCCTGGACTCAAAGTTCTTGCTCCCAAAATCGTGGGGAGGTGAAGGAAGAAAGCATATATAGAAATGTAGGAATTCTCTAGACTAATCAGGAGATTTCTATACAAGAAATCTGATTTTTATTTTAAAAATTACAAAATAGTCCTTCATTTATTTCATTCTAATAGATTGGCCACAAAGGTTTATGTAACACCTTTTTGCTTCTATTTAGTCACAATTTCCTTTCTAAAATGGTTGGAGGCATTTACAACAATTTAAATCGTAGGGTACAATCCTCTAAAGCACACTAATTATTTATTTAGTTGTTTCATAGCCCTAGAAGATATTTACTTCAAAAGATACTATTTAATTAAGTATTAATTTAGGAATTTTTAAATAATATAAAGGGTACCTAAAATGACGGATGTTACAGAAGTAAACTGTGAAAACTCGAACAAAGTTAACATCCAAGTGTTAATCGAGATTTATTAGAAAGCAATCGAGTTCCATTTATATGTTATTCGAGTTGCATGCTTTTAATGATCAAGTTAGGTATAGTTTTATTCGAGTTTTAAGCTTTCATTGATCGAGTTTTATAAAGAAAGAATCGAGTTGGTCAAGAGCTTTAATCGAGTTGATCAAAGTGTTATTCGAGAAAGATTATGTTCCATTCGAGTTGATCATAGGGTTATTTCGAGTTGGATCAAGTTGATTCGAGTTTAATTCACTGTGCATTCGAGTTGGACCATTCTTCATCCGAGTTTCATTGTTCATCATCCAAGTTTCTTATAGAGTAATTCGAGTTGGAGTACAAGTTCATTCGAGTTTTATTCAATTCAAATTCGAGTTGAATCAAGCTTATTCGAGATTCATTCTCTTTCAATCGAGTTTGATAGTGTTTCAATCGAGTTTCACACTTAATCATCCGAGTTTAATTCTTTAGCATTTGAGTTTCATTACTCTTCATTTGAGTTGAGTCCTTATTCATTCGAGTATCATCATACTTTTGACTGTTTGGCCTTAGCTGCTTAAATTGACCATAACTTTTGACTGGAACATTGTTAGAAGACCTACCATACGTCAAATCGAAGCTTGAACCGAGATCTACATTTCTAGATTTGCTGATTCAGTAAATTTTTGAGGCCCAATTCCACTCCAGAAAAAAATTACGGGCATTTTTCTGGAGAAGAGCTGAAATTGCAAAGTCAATTCAGAGCTGATTTTTCACAAGTTATCATTTACATATATAGTTTTCAAAGCTTTATCAAAATTCACTCATTTTTCCATTTTAAGATCTTGGAAATTCATTTTGCTGTAATTCATTATGGCATATCCTTATGAACAATTGTTAAAGTCTCAGCTTATTGAAAAACTTAATTCATCTGAAAATATTCGTAAGAACAATTACGACATTCTTGTTCAGTTAAATACTGATAAAGCCCTTGCTTTACATGATGTATCAATACTGAAAGAAGAAATTCAGAGCTTAAAAGTCAAACAAAATTCTGAGAGTACTGCTCTTAAATTGAAAATATCTGAATTATCAAAAGAACTTGATGATTCGAAACGAGCAAATTTTCAGAATGCAACTCAACTGAAATATCTTTTGCCTGAAAGATCTAACCTTTACAAGAAAGTTAAAGATCTTGAAGAATTACTTTCCAAAACAAATCATACTGATCAAAGTTGTGTTTTAAACAAATCTGAAGAATTTTTTGTTCTTGAAAATGTGTTGTCTTTAATTAAATATTCTTTTGAGAAGAAAAGACATGAGTTCTTACTGAAAGAACAAGATTTTAAAACAAAATCTAAGTTGTTTGAAGATGAAAGAAAAATATTCTTAATAAAAGAACAATCTTTTAAAACTGATTTCCAATCATTTAATAATGACAGAAATTCTTATTTGGTCATATTTAGAAGATCAGATATTTCATCTTACCAAACAAATTAATGATTTTCATTCTTCAAAAGAATCATAGGTTAAAGATCTTTCAGTTTGTTCAATATCTAAAGTTGATCAATCTGATTTATCTATAGATTTTGAAAAGAATCCAACTGAATTTTCTAAAGTTGATACTTCTTCAGATCTTAAACTCAAGCATCTGTTAAATATACACAGAGGCAAAGATAAAGTTTTTGAACAACTTCCGGTAAAGATTTACACTGGTGAATCTTCAAAGTCAAATTTTCCTAAAGTTTCTAGCAATACTGGTCATTCTTCACAGAAAATAATTTCTCAGAAAAACACCAAGTATTACCAGAAACATGCTAGAACCGGACAGTTATTCATAAAGAAGAGTTTGAAAAAGTCTGAACATTTAAACTCAAGTTTCTTTAGAAATTCAGATATTCAATTTTCAAATACTCAAAGAAATTTGTTTTCTGCTTTTGAAAGAGAAGCTAATTGTTATAATCTGCAATGGGTACCTAAACCCCAGGTTAAGTGGGTACCAAAACCCGTTTTGAAATGGGTACCCAAGAGTGCTAACTAGTCTGGATCCAAATCTGTTTGGATACCAAAGACATCTTAAGTTTTGCAGGTTAAAGTTTCCTGTTCAAATCAGTTCAGGACCCGTTCTTCACTTTAATAGGTTCTTGATTACTTCAGATCAAGACCTGTGCTTCAACTCAAAATGGTTTTTAGTCAATTCAGACTAGAACCCGGTCTTCATTGGAAATGGATTTTGTACTTTTAGTACATAACCCAAGCTAAAGGCTTTCAGTTACTTCAAACTGAAATCCGAGCTTCCGCGACATATGGCTTCTAATCATTTCAGATTAGAACCCGAGTCTGAGAGACAAATCTTACTGGTATTCCTGTCCTGAATTCAACTCTGAAGCTGAATTGACAAAGAGGGAGTTTTATTTTCATAATTTTTGCTCATGTTTTACTTTACATGATTTGACTAATTTTTTGTGCTTATTTCCAAGGGGAGTTTCAGATACTTTGACGATGACATTTTTCAAAAACTGTGTGTGACTTTTCACGAAAATATTTGAGCTGAAAAGAAATATATCATTGAGATTATATGATCTAATCTCTTTGATTTTCATAATCTCAATTCTTCTGAGATTCTCTTTGTTACAACTCTTCCAATTCATACGGGATTCTCCCATTATCTCTCTAGTGCTAATTCTTTCAAGATAATCTGATTCTTTTCATATCATATATCAGATTTTATATTTCATTCTGATATCTCCCAAATAATCTGAATATAATCTCCGATATCATATGAGCTGAATTTCATCATATCCCTTGAGCTTCAAAGCTGAACATCTTTCTGCTGACTCTGGTTATGCACCAAACTGAGTGATAGACATAAATATTGCTTCTACGGTCTAACCAGAACCGGAAGACCTACCCAAGAAGCAAACCAACTGTAGTTTGTGTGGGTAAGGGTTCTTTAGGTCTATTAGTTGAGAAGTGTCAGTTATCACGAGATACTGATAGGGTCGAGCAGAGGTAAAATATAAATGAGAGGGATATATTGAAAGGTGATGGTGGTGCATCATATCATGCTTTCGCTATAAAGCTGACTGAATTTATTTCTCAAAAGTGAGCCGGAGGGAGCTTAGTTGAAAAATGCTGAAAGCTGAGAGTTGAGAAAGGATTAGAAGAAAAGAAAATCCTACCTACACTGTGTCTGCTGGGTAATCCACATAATCTATCAAGCCCTAGGCGACTTGATATTGAAAAAGACGTCATGGACCCAGTGACGCATGCACTTAACCCCACCAACCACTCAGTTATCTCTCAAAAGAATTCTGTTTCAATAATCACGGAGTTATAGCACATTTCTATCGATATATCATTTGGATATTATTGATATTGAAACAAGGAAGACAATTGCCTCGATCTCCGACTTCATTTGATGCACATTGTGACTAGAGCTGATTATATACACTTTTAGGACACATCGAGTCTAACAGTCTGCGTGACTATAAACTGCTAGTCCAAAGTGACTAAGCCGGAACAAATAATAGTGATTCTCTCATGTTAAAGGAATTCACGATTACTATTTGAAAATCCTACCAGTGTTAACATCACGCCAGCGCTGATCATAGGTCACATAGATTTTGTTTATTGTGCAAACAGGAATTCTATGTGGACCTGGACTCATTATTTCACAAAATGAATGTGTTTCATTTTCCCCAAAGTTGAAAAGCTTTGTTTTTAATCTAAAAAGATATAATATCAATTCGAGAGGGAGTGAAATTTTACGGGGGAGTGAGATAGATTAGTTTAGTATAGGGGGAGAGGATATCAGTTTGCGGGGGAGAAAGTCAATTTGTAATATTTTGAAATTGTAATTGTTGTTGTATTTCTGCTACTGTAACTTCAATGCATCAATGTCTCTGAAGATTTTGCATGATGTTCATAATTCTTATGATCATCATGAGGGGGAGAAAAGCAATAGTTCAGAGACAACTGTGTGTTTGAAGAAAACTAAAGACTATTTCTAAATCATATCAAGATAATTGATCAAGGGAAAGAATCGAGAGCTATTCACGTTTCAAGGGGGAGTGTGCTATCAAGAAAAGAGAAGATCAGAGAAGAAGATATGTGAAGATCAGAGAGAGAAAAATAAAGAAGATGATTGTATCTTAAGATTCAGAGATCAAAGTAAAGAAGAAGATTCAAGAAAAGAATCAACCTGAACAGAATTTTAATTGAAAATTGTTTTCATCTCTAAGGGGGAGATTGGTGGGTACAATTTATAATAGAGTTGAAAACAATATTATGTATAAAATTCAGGGCTTTATTGTAAATACACAATAGCTGTAAATTGTGTATATATATAGAATAAGGACAGAATACACTGGAATAATAGATACGCATAGAAAAGAAAGGGATTAGAGAAGTGATGTGCAAAAAATGAAACACCATTGTAATATTTCTAATCTCTTAATCATTCAATATTCTGTGTATGTGATTGTTGTTCATAATTGTGTTTAGATTGATTGAATTGCTTGAAATAATGAATTATCAATAATAGTTTGTTGGATGATGCTTTTTTAAGTTATAACTCACTTTAGAGTTCAAAATTTCAAATGAACCCTGTGTTTGATTTGAAGTTATTGTTTTATTTTAGAAGCTCCAAATATGTTTAAACAAATTAATATATGTTGTAGAAGTGTTTCCAAACATTGATTAGGATAAAATTTAAGTAAAAACTCAAATGAGTCTTGTGATTTTAAACCGCACACCAATTATTTGATGAAATGTCTTAAATGTACATTGGGTAGTAAAATTTGTACTTTGGTTTTTAAAATTGGCATTCAAATGACCCAATAAGATTTGTAAACTCTTTAGTATCAATGAGTTACTAATTTAAGTTGAATTAAAGTACTTATTATGTGTCAAATTGAGATAAGGGGTAAAGATCATGCGAATTTTCGAGTCGCTTGCCAGATTTGAAACCTTGTTTTGTGATATGCATATAATATAACTCAAAGGTTCGTTTAGATGTGCCATATGTTGTTCGAAAGCTAAGAAAGTTAACTTTGATTTACCTTTTGACATATGAAGCTAGATCATAACAGACACTACAAACAAAATGTAATTTACTGACACACGAAAAGTGTCATTAAAAGTAAAAAAAAAGTGTCACTATATATAGGTGTCAAATTTTTTTTACCTACACAACAAAAAGAGTGGGTAAAAGTGGAGAGGGTATAGATATATAGTGACTAAAATGTATGTGAGTATTGGCCTCAAGTATTTTTGTTACAAAATTGTGTCACTACTTTAAAAAAGTATGAGTAAAAGATTGCTCTATATCTATTTTTTTCGTAAGTGACACTAAAAGTAAGATATAGTGACACTTTTTTTGTGTCACTAAAAGCGTGTGTCATTAAATGACATTTTTCTTGTAGTGAGGTCAAAATATGATGTTTTTACTGTTGATCAGCAATATACGAGGATATGTTGCAAAACTTTATAAATTCATATAAAATTGGTTATAAACCTGTTTGGGATAATTCAAGTTAGTTCTGAAAGATAACACAGTCTATTTTTTATCTAATCTAGTAACTCACTCGGCAAACTTTGTTTGTTGACCCCTTTTAGTTGTTTATTTTTTTTAAGACGCTTTGGATACGGGTAAGGCGCCATCAAAAATTCACTTTTAGGTTTGAGCATTAAAGATTGATAGAAGTTTCCCTAATTTGGTATATTTTAGATGTTGATTTGGGTTTGCGATAGACGACTTCCCGACTTTTGACGGACCATGATTGGAATTTTTGATTCCCATTTGTAATATTATGTAATTGATGGTTAGACTTTTAAACGTAAAGTATATAGAATCAAGTTTAATGTTTTTCAAACCCTTAACATCTATTTAATTAAGCTTTGATTTCATCCATAAATTGGGTATTATCCATTCATTTAAACTATGATATTATCTATTCTAATTATCAAAAAACCAACTAGATAATACCCATACATTTAATCTCCGGATGATCATCTCAAGATGATAAAATATGGATAATAATTAGGGAAAATTTCGTAAAAAACCATCAGACTATAAGTTTTTTTCCGATTAAGTCCCTTATTCAATTTTTTTGTCTGATAAGTCCCTTGACCAAATAAAAATCACGAATTTGGTGTTTTTTTCAAGAAAATTTACAGGTGACCTGTTGAGCAGGTTGCAAATTGCTGATGTGGATTTTATAAATCTATCATTTTTTTCGATTAAGTCTCCCAACTAAATTATGTTGTCTTATAAATCCCTTAACTAAATTATTGTATTATAAATCTCTCAACTAATTTTTTTGTCACATAAATCTCTTATCTTGATAAAACTCATGATATTTGTTGTTTTATCCATTTAAGTGACTGTTCAATTGACACTCACGTCACACATACGTGGATGCAAAAAATTAAATCAAAACGATCATTTTTTATTGTTTAAAGTTTAATCGGGATGAATTAGTTAAATATATTTAAAAATTTTGGTCCAGACAAACATGAGATCGAAATAATCATCATTTTATGTTTTTATATCAAACCGACTTATGTTATACGGAATACCGGACTTTTAAAAAATATTTTTTCCAAACAACCATCGTCGTTTTAAAAAAATATTATTTTCAAACCAACTTATTTTGGTCTAGACAAACATGTCATGCTCTGTCATCGAAAGAAACATCGTCATTTTAAAAGTTTGAAAAAAATTTCGTTTTATTTTATCGAAATGTTGAAAGGTTTAAATAGTATGAGGACTTATCAGGAAAAAAAAATGAAATAAGGACTTAATCGATAAAATTTTATACTTTGATGTTTTTGCAAAATAGGTTTAAGCATGTTAACCTGTTATAACAGGTTAACAGATCAATTTAAATGGCTAAAGCAGTTTGGGGACATATCAGAAAAAATGAAATGGGGACTTAATCGAAAAATTTTTTGTATTTCGATGGTTTTTTTACATAATTTTCCCTAATAATTAATAGCATTATCTCATAAAACTAATAATCATATCTTAATAATTATCATCTAACATTTAATATTAAATTATAACCATATGACAATCAACTACTCTCACAATAATATCATTCTTATTTAATTGTATTTGTTCAAGTATGCTCATCGGTGTAACCCAATAGTGCATTATGACGTTAGCTATAGTGTTGAAGTAAATGTATAGAGAATGTATCAAATGAAAAATCAAATATATATGAGAAATATTGAATCAACATATTATTTTATGATTCAATAGTAAGTCTTGAATCAAAACAATGATCCTGGGTGTCACCAGAATAATAATAAAAATGATGATAACCTAAAATGTGCTATCAAAAATTTTCTCACATTTCTCATAAACATTTAGTTTATTATTGTGTGTGTGTAATGGATATAGTGAATATTGTCCTTAAAATAAAGATGGTAAAACTAATAGAATTCAATTATTTCATGAATGAACCAATAAGAGACAAGATGCCATATTTATAATCATTTCCCTAAAATGGTATCCTTGGTTTAAATATATGGCTATTTCTTCATGCACCACCTCTAATTTCTCATACACCACCTCTATATATTTGACCTATAAATATTTATCTCATGATTGGACAAAAGTGTGTAAACAAATAAACTATAATGTTGAGTTATGAAAAAAAGGCATATTTTAGGTCAATTATAGGATGTAGATGTGGTGCATGAAGTAACACCCTAAATACATCCGCATAAATGTCAATTCCAACTTTCATTCATTTTTTATTTTTGGAAAATCGAATCAAATTAATATTTTCATAGAAACTCATATTCATGTCTCGGTACGACCAGGTTTATGACACCACCGTTGATTCATAATACCGCCGGTGATTCACGACACCACCTGCGATTCACATTTGATGTAAACATGTGGTTCACACATAATTTTTGTGATTCACGACACCAACGAGTATACCAAGGATTAAAAATATGATTCACGATTCACAATTGATACAAATATATGAGATTCACGACTCACTTATGGGGTTCACGGAACCAAGGATTTAATAATTATTAACACGATGATTCATGGTTCATAATTGATACAAGCATGAGATTCAAGACTCACTTGTATGATTAGTGACACAAACGATTTACCAATGGTTAACACTGTGATTCACGATTCACAATCGATACAATATTAGGTATGCATTGTTTTCTATGATTCAATAGTAGGTATTGAATCATAGACTAAATACGTAATATTAGGCCGACAGATGAAAAGGTCATGGTGGGTTTGTCAAATTTCAGATTTTTGAACCACAAGTTGTCAAAATAAAATGACAGCAATACCACTAAGCATAAAAATTAAAGTAGTAGTCCAGAACGTTTCTCACGTTTCCTACGAATTTTTAATATCTCATAGATCCATACACACACATACACACACGCACATACACCATGAAGTCTCAAATTAGAATAAAGTCTCGAATCTCATATTAAATGTACATGTTCATTATGACAAAAGAGTGCATATAATGTAAATTGCAATATACACATATTCAAAACTGCATTACAACTGACCAGTTCATACTAGAAGTTTGTAAAACCTGCTTTCATGGTAGTCTTATTATCTAGGTCCAGTAGCAGTGCAAATATCAATTTACAACTAAGATAGATTATTGAACATATAATGAAATTATGTAGTTAGTACAAGCCAAGTTTGATATTAAAGTTATAAAGGGTACACTAGCTATGCTATTACATCAATTTACAACATTCATTCTCTAGCCCAGCATCCTAAAGCTTTTACATCAGCTAAATACCCAAAATGTATGAGTAAGGGTCTAGGTACTTCAAGATTAATCAAAGTTAGACCTAAGAGCTTCGTCCAGCCAGGGCTTTGACTTTACCTGAAAAGAAACATGCAACAATTGGGTAAACTTGATTGCTTAGTGAGTTAGTAGAATTTCCCCTTTAAAAATGCATTTATGTGCGCGATGTGCTTCTCTGCTCTAGCACAACTCAATGCTCGTAGGGTACAGACAATACAATTATGATACGCGACATTGCTCAATACAGTTACAAATTGTTTCCACTATTGAGACTTGACGAATAGAATAGATCGAGATGATGATGACACTACACACATGCATCAAGTGGGGATCAGCCACGTACTAGGCTAGCTACTAGTAATTGCTTTATGGGTATCACTAGAATTGCTCTGTTCTGCTGCCCTTTGTGCTCTCATCATGTAAATTGCACAATACATTTTAGCGTAGACTGTCACCCAATCACTGAGTAATAGTGTTGGTGCTAATAGAATTTACAACTCATAGTTTGTGTTTAACGTGCTCCTTGCTCTTCTTTAGCTTTTTAAGCTATGTTTGTGCTCCGGCTCTTGCTTTAGTGCTCACAATCTGTAGTAGATTAGAACCACCTCTAGAATGATAACATGGAACAAATACGCTTTCCACTTTGTCTTTTCTTTGCTTTTACTCTTAATCTCATATTTATATGCCTTTAGCTCTTTGTGTGCTTATCCAGTTAATCATTTCATTTTATGATGAACACCGGCTTCTTAATCATCATTATATTCAATTATAAATTTATATTGTTGATCTTATTGATTTGTAGCTTAATCATATGTGTTTGATCTTATTTAGCATGCTACTGTGATGTTTTATGACCAAGAGACTTAAAGTCTTTAGGTCGAGTACTTAGCATTTTGGGTTCATGTTGACGGAGAGTCTTTAAGGGGCTGTTTGATTGTGACTTTTTAGGACTTAATGAAACCAAAGACTTATTCAGTCAACAATTCTTTCAGTTTGTTAATAACTTATTGGTTAAGCTGAAAAGGCTCGGTCAGCCTTTTAGTTAAGTCCAAAAAGTGTAGTACTCCCCATTCAGCCAACAATATTCCCTGACTCCCCACCCACAGCCTCTTCTTTTTCTCAGATGGAGCCTCTTCTTCTTTTTCTCAGACTCCCACCCACACCTCTTCTTTTTCTTCCTACACAAAACACTATTTATTGTTGCATCTTGTTGCCCTCACGCTCCCTCTTCATTCTCGATTTCCCACCTGAAATACATCGGATTTGCACTCTTGCTGCTCGATCTTGTTCTCGATTGCTCGAACTCATCTGATTTCTTGATTTCTCACCTGAAATACATCGAATTTGCACTTTTGCTGCTCGATCTCGTTCTCGATTGCTTGAACTCACCTGGGTTTCTCGATTTCTCACTATCACCCGGTTTCTCATTTTCTCTCTCTCTCTCTCTCTCTCTCTCTCTCTCTAATGCACTAGCCTTTTTATTTTACAGTTTCTTATATCTTGTTTGTTTTCTTGTTCATGGTGATTCCATTACAAATGTGGCGTAGATGTGGAAGATCTCAATGATGCAACCATTGATTTGTTTATGATAATAGAATTGATGGTCTGTTATGGTTATGGAAACGTTTTTGAAGATGGGTTATAAGGTATTAATGAAGTTTATAAAGTCAATTTGGAGTGTGTGAGGATTCCTTTTCACTGCACAGTATTTGGGGTTTGTTGTCATGGAACTTGGTTGCTCAATTTGTTTCAAGTCCACTACTATTAAAAATCTTTAAAAATATATTATTTGGTTGTGACGTGTGACAGAGTTGGGTATATTATAGGATTGGATTTGCCTTAATTCTACAGTTGAAAATTTGAAGTTTGTTTTGATTTCGTTTATTAGAGAGGGTGGTGGTTGTTTATAATTGATTCGTTAAAGGTAAATATGTAATTTTATTTTATTCAGACAATTTATTCAGCACATGAAACAAACAAAAATTGTATTTTTCAAAACAGCCTACTTATTCCAGACAGAAAACTTAATCCAGATAGAACTTAATTAAAAATGTAAACAAACAGCCCCTAAGTCTCACTGTCTTAAGAGAAGAGTCTTTAAGCAGTGGCGGACCCAGCCACCGAAGGGACCCGTTGCACAAATTTTCGTCGGGTTTACGGTTCGAAAATTAAATTAATTATCTTGGTTTGGTCGGGCCAACACATTGATATTTGTAATTTAAAATTAAACATATAATCTTAAAATAAAAAATAGAATAATATATAATACATAAAAATACAATTTATTATGAAATAAAATTTACTAAGTTAATAATTTACCTCTCACAGTTGCTCTCTTTAACTTTTCATATTTGGAATCGATTAATAGAAGTTTCATTTGTCACCATTGAAAATATTTTATGTTAAACCGCACAAATCAGAACACCATTCAAAAATTTATTCTCTCGCTTCTTGCTTCTTCTGCTTTTTTTTTTCAAAAGTGGGTTAAGGCTAAAATGGTTAAAGAATTGAGCTTAAAAATTAAAATTATTATTGAGTTTGATATTGGGTTAAAAATAATATTAGGTTTAAAAAGGATATTGGGTTAATGAGTTTAGAATTTAGTATTAGGTTTATTGAGTTTTAATTTTTAGAAATATTATTCAACTCGTTTTTTTAAGTATCAATTTTTTTAAAATGAAGTTGCACACATATTTTTTTTTAAAATAATATAAGTTGCACACATAAAAAATTTGTCGGTTGCACATATAAAGTTTTAAAAAAATTCACTACACAATGAAGTTATCTGGGAGGGACCCGTTGCACGGGCTACCCCTCCCAATCAAGTAAGTCCGCCCATGTCTTTAAGTCTCTTTATCCATGACATAGTTTATTTTTTGATGACAATAGAGAGACTTAAAGTTTCTAGGTCCAAAGCAAATTCAACTTGAAATAGAACATGACCAACTTGGCAATGCATACCCCAAGACTCACAGATAGATTTTTTAGCACCATCATGCCCACCCGGAGACTATAAGTCTTGGGGTCCACATGTTGTGTATCACCTCAAGTCTTTAAGACTCGGTATCTTCACAAAACCAAGACATAAGGCCGATATAGGGTTCGGTGTCCAAGGGCCTTCAAGGTCGACACTTAGTCTCGATATGCTGACCAACACTCATCATCACAGGGCCGAGACATTAAGTCTCGAACCCCCTTGTCCCTTCAACTTATTTTGCTCAAATTTTGCTACAAAACATCAATGAAATGTTAGATATATACTTCTATGTGTTTAATTAGGTGTTTACAACACATTTAGAGCTTCAATTTGAAGCTTTTATGTAAGTTTCATGCGAAAGGTTCCTGGAACAATGTCCAGACCGTAGCACATTCACACACACATATTAGATGATTTTGAACTCAAATTACCTAATACGTGTCATCAAATAACCTAATACGTGTTTTATTGTATATTAATTTGACTAAACGACAATTTGCACCCCTTAACCTTTACTATCATCAATTAATATATTTAACTCTTACTATAACTTTTATTAATATAATTCAAAGTACATTTCTTAATTTAAATGAAAGTTACATAAGTAAGTTAAATAATGTTAATCTGGCTAGGGGATGTTACAAAGTTCATTACGATAAAAAAGTTCTATTTAATGCAAAAGTGTAATATGCATATGTTCAAATGACGTAAATTGTAACACCCCAAATAATTGGGAGGTAATTATATTCCTAATAATGTTGAGTTAATATAATTATTGGAACAATTATTATTAATTGAAGATAATAGTAATATTGACTAAAGAGGTAACTAACTTTATTGAGACTTGTATGATAAAAAAGTGATTAATGTGGTGTTTGGATCCATTTAGTATATATATGTCAAAACTACCCATTTGGAAATTGAATTATTAGATAAATGCAAATTGTAGTAATGTGGTTGGTAATTAAGAAAATAAAAGATTGAGTATAGGGGTGTGTTTTGTATTGTGAGGATAGTTAGAGGGTTGGGGGTGGCCAAAGGCCAAACCCCCTCCCCTTTTTCTCCCTTGATCGTCCATCACCATAAGCACACACACACTTTCATTTTCAAAAGAAAGAAGAGAGGAGAAAAGAAGAGCTTGAGCTAGGGTTTGATCTTTGCTAGCATTTTTGGAGGAATCAAAGCCAAAGGAGTGAGCATTTGATGATTACAAGTGAAGGTATACATTCTCCCACTCCTTTTCACTTCATCTTCCTTGTTCTTCATTATAGAGAATGAAACCCTAAATGGGTTCATGTTGAAATGATATGTAATGGCTCCAATCTTTTAATATGTTGTTATATGATCAAAATGGAGCCATAATATGCAACTACATTGGTAGTTTGAGTTAGTTTTGGTTTGAACTCAAGCTAGGGCTCAAATGAGCTCCAATGGGTTATGGATTTGAGTTTGATGTTTTAGTAGGATAAATATGCTAAATCTTGATTCATATATGTTAAATATTGATATGGAATCGAATGGAAGTTAGTAGAAGCTCATTTGGAGCTTTGAAGAGATAATTTGAGTTTTAACCCATTTATGAACTCAAAAGAGTTCATATGAACCAATTGATGAATATTTATGATTTAAATGTGTGAAAAGGGTATAAAATGGTCTAAATATGTTAGATTAATGATTTCATGTATTGGTTGGGGTTAAACTCGAGCAAAGGCTCAAGTTTGGTGTTTGGAGCCAAAACCGCACGCCAAGTGTTCGGTGAAATGCCACAATGAGTTCTCAACCATTGTTGGGTTGAATTGAATGATTAAATATAAATTGAATGTCTAAACGTAGCCCAAATATGTTATTTATAGCAATGGAATTAAAAAGAAGCTAGTAGGAACTCATTTGAAGTTTTCAAAGCTTAGTTCGGGTTTTGGTCATTTAGAACCCATTTGGAGTTCGTATGAACTCCATGAAGCAATAAAATGCTATGTTATAGTATAATATGTTTGGAAAGTGTTCAATTGTGTTATTAAAGTGTTTGCATGAGTTGGAAAACACAAAGTATGTGCAAGAACTCAAATTGGTGTTTTAAGTCGAAACCGCACGCCAAGTGTTCGGTGAAATGCCCCAATGAGTTCCTAATCATTGTCGGGTTGAATTAAATGTTTGAATATATCATGAATACCTAATAATAGCCTAAATATTTCAAATATTGCTATGGAATTGATTAAAATTGATTACAAGCTCAATTGGAGCTTGGTGTTGTTGGTTGGAGTTTTCGGTCATTTTCGGACTCGTTCGGAGTCCGTATGAGCTCCATGGAATCATGGAATGTTATGAAATAATTTTAATATGTTTAGAGGTGTCTAAGTGACCTTAATATGCTATTAATATTGTTGGTAAAGTCCCTCCAAAGTTACGAAAACGTTTATGGGAGTTTTGGGAGTTTGGTGTGCATTTTTGACTCAAAAATGAGCTGGGAGCTGTCCAGGAGGGGGGTAGCGGTGTGACTAACCTCTTGGTCTCGCCATGACCATGTTTCTGGACCAAAAATGGATTTTTCTTGGTTGGGGGTCGATGCTTGGGTCTTATACGTTTGTTGCACCTCTAAATTAGGTGTTTAAAGGGTTTGAGGGCCTTGGATCGAGTCCGGAACTCCTAAGGCCTCATATGAACTTAGTACTTTCGGTTTGATAACCCAATACCCTTAGCCTACTCTTAGGGGCTTATCTTGTGTTCGGGGGCTTACGTGTACGCGTTATGAATGCTTCTAGGTGAATTGAGCCGAAAGGAACTTGATTGCAAGCTTTAGCCATTCTCCGGGCTATTGTGGCTTTATTGGAAGACTTTGGAATCTTCTAAACCGATCACTGTGAGTTCTAGGAATAACGTAGATGAATGATTACATGTTAATTGTTGTTTATGCTTTGTTGATGTCAGGATCTAAAATATGAATTACCAAGACTAACTGATTTGAATTTATCAGAGTATAAATCAATAATCTTGCTTTGAATCAAAGTTTAATCAAGAAGTTTGCGGAATAACACTTAATTATTTTAACAAAAACTTTCAGAATCAATAATAAATAAACACACAGGAATTAATCAAGACTGTTTGTATTGCTGAATTCATCAATTACAATCACCTCTAATCTGTTTGATTAGACGAAGAACACAGACTGTTCTTAGGGTTTTACAACCTTAGAGGCTTATGAAAACTTAATCAACAAAGCAATTACAGACTCAAAATATGCAGAAACTTCTATACAATAGAACGACCTATTCTCTATATTTATATTGCTTTTTGGACTTGTTTCCTTGACGAACTATGACTTCTCTGATAGTAGATATGCTGGAATCTTCATGAAGATATCGTTTCCTGAAAATCAGTGTTTCTGAAACTGTTGAGCAGCTTGAATCTCTTGACAACATGAACTGAGCAGCTTGAGTTGTTTTGCTCTGGCAGCTTGAACTTTTACACTGGCAGCTCGAGTTTCTTCAACTAGCAGCATGAACTTTGTATTTACATGTAAAATCTACTAACAGTCTGAGAAGTCTAAACTAACAGCTTGAACATACTTAAACTATTTCCCAACAATCTCCCCCTAACTTAAATTCTTTACAAGACTTTAAGTTCTATAAAAACATGGAAATAAATAAGTAAACTGTTATTTACAAACCAAGGCTTTCAAAAACTCACAACTGTGCAAGCTTATGATCTATAGCCTTCAAAAATTCTTTCTTCATCTCTTCTTTATCACAAGATATTCTAGCTGATTTGATTTTCAGCAGCATATCTTTTGAAAAATTGAAATACTCAAGATTGAAGAAAATACCAGACCCATCTGTGAATTTGATTCTGAATGTCTTTGATTTGACAAACAGATCAATCTGCTTGATCTTTTTCCCTTTCTTTTCAGCATCTTCTATCTCTTGTCTTGCAAACTCAGAATCAACCACTGTACTTAGATCTTTGATGAGTTGCTTGACTTGTGGAAGAGCAGACCTTACTTGTGTAACTGACCCTATATTGTACATCTTTATCAATTCATCTCTGGTCAGCTTCTGTACTATCTGCCAAAAAGTGTCATATTCTTCTTCAGGTCCGGACTCTCTTCTGATTACAAACTTTATTTTCAAGTCACGGTCATCCAGTGACTTAGCAAACCAGTAGTTAATTTGAGGCTTTGTAAAATCATGCTGATCAATCAGCTTCTCTATCTCCATAGCCGTTTGTAGTTGTTGCTCAAAGAGCACTCTCTTAACAGATGAAGGAATAGGGACAACTGCTTGATCAGTGGGAGTAGGTGCACTGGCACCAGCTTCAGTTTGGACTGATTGGGTTGTTGGTTGGACTTCTTGGGATGGTTGAGCTTCTGGAGAGACTGTTGTTCTCTGTCTTTTGTCCATCTCCTTATCATGAATCTCCTGCAGCCTTTCATTAGACATGGACTGAGCCATTTTCTTTGGAATACCTGTTGCAAAGGCAAAATTGATAAGAAATCTTCTATGCTCAGCCTTGGAGTGCCCTGTTGGCATCTTTCTTTTCCTTGCTCTTTGCTTGACCACAAACCCCTTTAAGTAATCACCTAAAGTCTCATCATCATCCATTGGGGTTTGGGCTTGCTGCTCTAATTCTTTGTCTTGTTCTTCTGCTATTTTTCTGGCAACTTCAGCATCAAAGGCAATTTGGGCTTCTTTTGAGGAAAATTTATGCTTTGGAGACTCAATGAGAATGCCCTTGCCCTTGTCTTTTGTAGCAGATGTTGTAGCTTGGACTGTGCTTGATGGAGCTTGAATTCCTTCTCTGATCACAACTCCAGTGGCTTTTGAAGGAACAACTTGAGTTTCTAGGCTAACAGCTTGAGAAGCTGTTGGGACTGCTAGCCTAGAAACTGGAACTGTTGGTGCTGCTTGGACTGTTGTTGTTGGAGCTGCTTGGACTGATGTGGGAACCTCCTGATTCTCCCCCTTTTTGGAAGCATTGGTTTGGTCAGAAGAAACCACAACCTGTGCCCCTTGGGTTTGAATTATCTGCTCTAACTTCATAATTTTATTTCCACAGAGTGTGAAGCCTCTGTGAAGATAATCCATTCGCTTATTGTGAGCAGCATCTGCCTGCTTGAGAGCAAAAATTTGAGCCCCCTGTGCAGCAATGATGGACATTTGATGGTCCAACATAGCTACAACAGGTTTGAGTCTGGGACCCGTTAAGAGCATTTGTTGCAGACTAGCCTCAAGATCAGAGAACACCTGAGGTGCTTGTGATCTATCACTGACATTAAGACCAGAGGTAGAAACTTCTGGGCCCCTCTTTTCTTGGTTCTAGGGACTTCCAGCTTGTGTTTGCACACTTCTGTTGCCATGGGCGTGGTCTTAGCTATGTTGGCACTGTCCTGTGCCTCTTGTGCAGAGACATCAGTAGTGCCAGCCACAGAACCCATATGAACTATCTCTGAAGAGATGTTCACCTCCTGAGAGAGAATGGGAGTGTCCTCAACTGGTTCCCTTTGGATATTCTGTGCAGGAGTATCCTCCTGCACAGGGATATATGGCTCTTGCTGATGGGAGGAGGAGGAAGGAGCTCCTGGTCCCCTTTTTCTTTTGTATATGTTTCTGAGTGGGCGTGTTGGCTGTACAAAAGGATCAGAGGGAATATTTGTATCATGAGGAGTGGGTTGGGGTCTTGGGGTTGTAGCAGTAATGTTAGGCTGAGCCTGCTCAAGACCCTCTCCTCTGTTTCGTGGAATGATGTTCATCATTGCAGAAGGCAATGGAACATCTATACTTACAAAATTGGCACTTGGCTTTAATAGCCTTTTGATTGAAGACAGTGAGTGCCTATGGGAAACATGTATCCGTTTATGTAAATGTGAAGATGTGCAGGTGTGTGCAATAATTTCTGCCAAAAACCTAGGATACATCAAAAATTTCCCATTCTTTAGGGAATGATGCCTTAACATCCCCTGAAAAATCATGTTAGAAAAATTGAACTGTTGGCCAGTAGAAAAGCACACTAAGGAAGTGGCAATATTTGAAGAAAACTCAGACCAACCAGTTCTTTTGGGGCTTAAACATTGCTGAATAATGTGCACAAGGTATTTCCATTTAGGAGAAAAATGTGCCTTAAGAAAAGTAAAAGAATCAGCACGGCCCCTATAACCAATATTTTGAAGACCAAAATGTAAAGCTTGAAGGTATAGGTCGGTCATACCTGAGGCATCTTGAAGATGCAAGTGATGTCTGATAGATTCCTCAGTAATATTGATGACAGTTCCATCAATCTTGGATATGAGAGTAGGCACTCCATTGATGGTTTGAACAGATGCATGATTCTAAAACTGTTCAATATGAGAGATGTATATAGTAGGGTTTATGGATAGGGCATAATGAATATGGGAGTGCCTGAGGAAATCCATCATTGCATGAAACGGTTGAAGTTCAGAGTGTTTTAGGGTGTATGGAAGGCAGTTATGCTCTTTTACAAACTCCATTGATGAAGAAACGATGGTTTAGGGTTTGAAAGAAGAATGCGTGATTCGTTCAGAGAGAAAGCAAGAGGCTGTGGAAGAAGAATATGTAACTGGTAGTTACAACTGAACGAAGCTGGGACCTTTAAAGGTTTCGAAAAGGTTGGGTCCCGCGCACACATTTGAGAAATTACCCAAATACCCTGCACACTTTGACAGATCAAGTGAAAACAACTAACAGCATGAGAAAATGAACTAGCAGCTTGAGAAAATACTCAAGCTGTTAGTTAGAAATTATGCAACTTTCCAATGAAACAGTATCTCCCCCTTAAATAAGCATACTGAGTAGATAATAATGAAAATCAATTAATCCATGTTTACCATACCAATATTTGATATTAGGAAAGTGAACCTTCCCACATCAAAAGGTTCTGTAAATAGATCAGCTAGCTAATCATCTGTATGTATTTTGGTAACTTGGATTAACTTCTTTTCATTACAATCTCTGATGAAGTGAAACCTGATTTCTATATGCTTGGTTTTTGGGAATTTCACTGGGTTTTGCACAATGCTAATTGCACTTGAATTGTCAATATAAATAGGAGTGGATAAGAAATTCATACCATAGTCTCTTAGCTGATTTTGAATCCACATTACCTGGGAGCAGCAACTTGCAGCTGCTACGTATTCTGCTTCAGTGGATGATGTGGAGACAGTTGTTTGCTTTTTGCATTGCCAAGAGACCAGTCTTGCTCCTAAGTATTGACATCCACCAGTTGTGGATTTTCTGTCAATGTTGCATCCACCATAGTCACTGTCAGAATAAGCAGTTAGTTCAAAAGGAGAGTCTTTAGGATACCATAGACCTAAATGTGGTTGGCCTTTAAGATATCTAAAGATTCTCTTAACAGCAACCAAGTGAGAATCCTTTGGAGAGCATTGAAACCTAGCACACACACAGACAGCAAACATAATATCAGGTCTTGAAGATGTTAGATACATGAGAGATCCTATAAGGGATCTGTATAGATGAATATCCACATCTATGCCATCTTTGTCTGTATGGAGCTGTTTATGAGGATCCATTGGAGTGCTTGCAACCTTTGTGTCTTGATAGCCAAACTTTTCCAATATGTCTTTGACATACTTTGATTGACTTATGAATAGACCAGTAGGCTTCTGTTTAACCTGCAGCCCTAGAAAGAATGTGAGTTCCCCCATTGAACTCATTTGAAACTTTTTGTGCATTAGGGCCTCAAATTCTTTGCACAAACTATCATTAGTTGAGCCAAAGATGATGTCATCAACATAGATTTGGACAAGTAGAATCTCAGCTTTGATGGATTTAGTGAAGAGTGTTTTGTCCAGAGTGCCTCTCTTGAATCCATTCTGTAGAAGATATGATGACAGTGTGTCATACCATGCTCTGGGGGCTTGGTGAAGACCATAGAGAGCTTTGTCTAGCTTGTACACCCTGTCTGGATACTTGTAGTCTTCAAAACCAGGAGGTTGACACACATATACTTCCTCTTCAATTGTCCCATACAGGAAAGCAGACTTGACATCCATTTGATACACTTTAAATCCTTTGAAGCTTGCATATACCAAGAAGAGTCTGATGGCTTCAATCCTTGCTACTGGGGCAAATACATCATCATAATCTATTCCCTCTTCTTGAGTGTACCCTTGTGCTACTAGTCTTGCTTTGTTCTTGATGACTATCCCTCTCTCATCCTTCTTGTTTCTGAACACCCATCTTGTACCTATTGCTCTTTTTCCATTAGGAAGATCCACCAGAGTCCATACATTCTGAATTTTGAACTGTAAAAGCTCTTCTTGCATGGCTTCAATCCAGGATGAATCTTTTAGTGCTTCTGATGCCTTTTTGGGTTCTAGTTGAGAGATAAAGCAGGCATGTTCAAAAGCAGCTAGACTGAATTCAGAAACTGCTTGTTCAGCAGCAGCAGTCTCATTGTGAACCATTTTCCTTGTTTGAACAGGAGTGCTTGGATCACCCAGTATTTGATTGAGAGGGTGATACTTGTGAACTCTTAGTGTGGGCTCTCTTTCTGTTTGAAAAGAAGTTCCAAGGTTTGTATCATCTCCATCAGAACCAGTGAATGGTTCAGTTTCTGGAACAGCTTGAGTTTCTAGGCTAACAGCTTGAGAAGATGTTGGGACTGCTAGCCTAGAATCTGGGACTGTTTCCTTTTGTGTTGGAGGTGTACTGTCAGGACTTGGGAATGGCACTTCAGTGTCTGGATTTGCATTAAGTGGAGCATTTAGGACCCCTGGAGGATCACATGACAGAAGTGGTAGAGTGGTGAAATCATCCCAACTTGTTGAATCTGCAGCAGTCTGAAACTTTGTGCCAACAGCATGAGAAATTGTATTGGCAGCATGAGAATTCGTGTTAGCAGCTTCAACCATGTATGCATCAGCTTCTGCAGTATACTCAACAAAGCTCAGAGAATTTGTTAGTGAATCTAAATCAAACAACCACTCAGGGCCAGTGCCTTTGATATTAGCAGTATTTTCATTAAACTCAACATTGGCACTTTCTTCAATTGTTTTAGACACACTGTTGTATACTCTATAGGCTTTACTTTGAGTTGAGTATCCTACAAAGAATCCTTCTTCTGCCTTACTTTCAAACTTCCCTAAGTGAGTCTTAGCGTGAAGGATAGTACATGGGCATCCAAAGGGCTTGAAGAAAGCTATTAGGGGACTTCTGTTATGGAATAACTCATAGGGAGTTTTCCCTTGTGATTGAACTACTTGAACCCTATTTAGAACATAACAGGCTGTATTAACAGCTTCTGCCCAGAAAGTCATTGGCAGATTTGAATCAGCTAGCATTGTTCTAGCTGTGACACCCTTGCCACAACAACCACCATTAACAAGACACCCAGGATTAATCACCATTACATCAATTACATAATGATCTGATTACTTAATTAAAGTGCGGAAGCAATTAAAGTACAAAATAAAGTATTACAACAATTCCATATCACTCTACGGTACTACAAAGGTTACATGTCTATATCTAAAAACTTCCATTACATTACATTATCCCAAATTTATTACAACAATAATCTCAACAATTAAGTTACCAAATACACAACTGAGTCTTCAATTCACTTCAAACAACAACCTAGCTAGATGGTCCCGCAGCTGATTTTCCTTTTTCCTGTAAAAATTACAACAACTAAAACGTAAGCGAATGCTTAGTGAATACATAGATTGCGCATTTTATAAATTTTTATGAAGCCCAAGGATAACACAGATGACCAACATCGGATATCCTCTTCGTACACAAAGTACGGACCAGAGCCGCAGCCCCTTCGAGCTCACAGCTCGGCATTTAAACATACCATCTGAGACAAACGTACGATCGGGGATGACATACTGCCTACCGGGCCTAGGAGGGATCAGCTCCAGGTCATATAGCACAGTAACATCAGAGTAATCGATGCGACCCACCGGTCCATCACTAGATGCACAACAACCGAAAGGACATGCAACAAGTAAGAATGTGCATCTAAATCTACGCAAGTTAGTAGAATTCCAAACAAATAACTGAAGCAACAGGTCTCAGCAGGCAAAGCTTACATAAAACAAATATAAACATGCGAAATCTACTGTACTCACAGTGGGTGCGTATATTAATCTTTAATCAATTTTATTTCTCCTCGGGCTTTCAACCGGATCCACAAGGTACCCCACTGTGGGTTAAACAACACCACAAGGGACCTGTACGTCAGTTGTAACAACATATCGCGTCAATATCTTGTTTAATTTCATAATCAATAATTTATAAATTTTTGCAATATCTGATCCCCATTTCGGATCCATGTCCGAATTCGGATCCCAACCGAATTCGGACCCCAATTCGGTCCCCATGTTAAGTTACAATCTTGTCAAGTTCGGATCATATACATTTTCGGACCACATCCTAATTCGGACATCCTAATTTAAGTTGGAACCTTACCCGAATTCGGACACAACCGAATTCGGACCTATACTAAGTTCGGGCCATATACAATTTCGGTCCACAACCGGATTCGGACCCACATCCGAAATACATCACTTATAAATATTTTATATTAAATACCCAGAAGTTCGGGCCTCATCCGAATTCGGACCTGATCCGAGTTCTTCTCGGATCCGAATTCGGATCCCTCCGTGTTCATACTTGTGCAGTTTTGTCAATTTTTCAGATTTAATTCCATCGTTTTTGGTACTAATTCGATACATGATATAACTTTTACAGACTAAAACACATCCATTTTCAACCCTTTTTACACCAATATTATCACTATTACATATCAAATTAAACCCTTTTCATCCACTTTTATACACCCATCGAACACACACACTAAAAACACACACAAATCTCTAAAAATCGTACTTAGAGGTTGATTCAGAAGCTAAAATTTAATATATAACATTTCAGATACTCGATTTGCATTAATCCATAACAACATCAAACATGCAACAACATTTGCAACCTTAAATCTCATTTTCGGATTTTTAACAAATCCGAACCAAAACCATCAATTTCAAAGAATTAGTGAAATGTTTACCTTAAATCGATTCTTGCAGATGTTTTAGTTCCTCCCAAACAACCTTAATCCAAATTTTCAGCTTCAAAATCCAAGTTTTGATGATCTTCAAATTTTAGAGAGAGAGAGAGAGCCGAGAGATGAGTTCTAGAGAGAGGGAGTGTTGGTTGAAAATGAAAGACCTTTGGTCTTTTATTTCAAAATTCCCTATTTGACACCTTTAGTCCCTCAACTCATCAGATCCCATTTAATACTGATTTATAAAATAAAAGATTTCTATCTTTCATTTTATTATCCTTAATACTTAAATAATTATTTTCACTTAAATAAATTGAAATTTCTAAATTTCCAAATAATACAACAAACTTTATAATTAATCCAAATTTCGTACCAACTTAACTTACATAATTCAACTTAAATTACAAATTTAAACTTAATAAACTTCAAATATAATAATTTAAATCTGAGGATGTTACAGCATGGGCTCCACCACACTCAACTTCGTCCTCGAAGTTACTCGGATCCGAACAGTTTCGGATACTTCTTCAACATCTCCGCCTTTGTCTCCCAAGTATGATTGGATCCTTTGTGATGCTTCCAACGTACCAGCACCATTTCGATATCCTTGCTCCTTAGCTTCTTTACTTTCGTATCTAACACACATTCAGGCTCTTCAACATATCGGAGCCTTTCATCAATCTGCAGCTCAGTGTGGTCAGCCCAATCTTCATTTTCTGCAGTGAAAGACTTCCTAAGATTCCCAACATGAAACACCGGGTGTATGCCCGACATCCCTTCAGGCAATTCTAACCGATAAGACTGATTTCCAACTTTTTCAACGATCCTAAATGGTCCGACGAATCTTGGAGCCAACTTTCCCCTCTTCACAAAACGAGTAACACCCCTCATCGGTGATACTTTCAGATAAACCCAATCATTCACCTCAAAACTGATTGGTTTATGTCTCCTGTCGTAGTAACTTTTCTGACGATCCTGGGCCGCTTTTATGTTCTGCCTGATCAACTGTATTTTCTCGTTTGTTTCTTGAAGCAAAGCCGGCCCGGCAATCGGCGTTTCACCCGTTTCTCTCCAACATGTAGGAGTCCTACATCTCCTTCCATATAGAGCCTCGAACGGAGCTTTCTTGATTGTAGCGTGGTAACTGTTGTTATACGAAAACTCTATGAGTGGCAGATGATCGTCCCAATTGCCACCGAGATCTAACACACACGATCTCATCATGTCTTCAAGCGTTAAGATGGTCCGCTCACTCTGACCATCAGTTTGCGGGCGGTAAGCTGTACTCATTGCTATCCTTGTCCCTAACCCTTCTTGTAGTGCCGACCAGAAATTTGAAGTAAACCGGCTGTCCCGGTCCGATACTATGGACTTAGGCACTCCATGCCTAGAAACAATCTCGTCCATATAAAATGTGCTGACTTAGTTAATCTATCGACTATTACCCAAACTGCATCATGTTGGCGCCTAGTCTTCGGCAGTTTTGTAACGAAATCCATAGTAATGTGCTCCCACTTCCATTCCGGAATGGGAAGCGGTTGCAGACTGCCATAAGGTTGTTGATGTTCGGCCTTTATCAACCGACAAGTTCGGCATCTCTCCACGTACTGACCTATGTCTTTCTTTAGTCCGGGCCACCAAAAGTCTACTTTTAAGTCGTTGTACATCTTAGTGCTCCCGGGATGTACAGAATACTTGGATTGATGCGCTTCTTCGATGATCACATTTCGCATCCCACCAAACTTCGGCACCCAGATCCTCCCATATACACCTTTCAAACCCGACTCACTTGTTTCCATATTCTTTATCTGCACCCTTATATCCTCAGCACCAACATTCTCGTCTTTCAAGGCTTCATCTTGAGCGGCCTTGACATCATCAATAATTGTGGATGTTAACATAGTAGATGTCAACATGTAGCAGCAATCTTTAGCATATGCTTTGCGACTCAAAGAATCAGCTACCACGTTAGCTTTTCCAGGGTGATAAAGGATTTCGCAATCATAATCCTTTATAAGTTCCATCGATCTACGCTGTCTCATGTTAAGCTCTTTCTGACTAAAGATGTATTTCAAACTCTTATGGTCCGTGTAGAGTTGACACTTAGTCCCATATAAATAATGCCTCCATAATTTCAATGCAAACGTAACAGCTGTTAACTCAAGATCATGAGTTGAGTAGTTCTTCTCATGTTGCTTAAGCTGTCTTGAAGCGTAAGCAATAACCTTCCCACGCTGCATCAGTACAGCGCCTAACCCCAGTCTTGAGGCATCCGTATACACCACGAAATCATCGTTGCCTTCAGGTAAGGCAAGTATCTGCGCTTCGCTTAACATTTTCTTCAGGATCTCAAATGCCTCCTGCTGCACAGTTTCCCATATAAACGGTGCATTCTTCTTGGTTAATGCAGTCAAAGGAACTGCAATCTTCGAGAAATCCTTAATAAGTCTTCTATAATATCCTGCCAACCCCAGGAAACTTCTAACTTCAGTAGCTGAACGAGGCGATTCCCAGTTCTTTATTGCTTCAACCTTAGCCGGGTCTACAGAAATCCCAGCTCCCGAGATAACATGTCCAAGAAACTGAATTTGTTGCAGCCAAAACTCACACTTCGAGAATTTGGCATACAACTTCTCTTTTCTCAATAATTCCAATAACTCTGCTAAATGAACAGCATGCTCAGCCTCAGACTTAGAGTATACCAGAATGTCATCAATAAAAACAATCACCGACTTGTCTAACATCGGTCTGCAAACTCGGTTCATTAAGTCCATAAAAACAGCTGGGGCATTGGTTAACCCGAAAGGCATAACCAAGAACTCGTAATGCCCATAACGTGTCCTAAATGCTGTCTTAGGCACATCTTCTTCTCGAACTTTCAGCTGATGATACCCCGACCTTAAGTCGATTTTAGAAAATACACTCGCCCCATGTAATTGATCAAACAAGTCATCTATCCTCGGTAGTGGATACTTGTTCTTGATCGTCAACTTATTCAGCTCCCGATAATCTATGCACATCCTCATCGAGCCATCTTTCTTCTTAACAAATAACACCGGAGCTCCCCACGGCGATGAACTCGGTCGAATGAAGCCCTTGTCCAACAATTCTTGCAGCTGTGTCATCATTTCCTTCATCTCGGTTGGGGCAAGGCGATAAGGAGAACGAGCTACCGGTGCAGCTCCGGGGATCAGATCAATTCGAAACTCAACTTGTCTCTCAGGCGGCACGCCAGACAAGTCTTCCGGAAACACGTCCGGAAATTGTGAAACAACAGGCACGTCTGCCAACGTCCTCTTCTCAGCCCTGGCATCAACAGCATATGCCAGATAGGCGTCACACCCCTTTGCAACAAGCTTTCGAGCTTTCGCAATGGTCAGTAAACACAGATCCCCACTTCTCCTATCCCCATATATACAGATCTCACGCCCCTCCGGAGTAGTTATCTTGATCATACGATTCTTACAAACTATGTGAGCTTCATTTTCGATCAACCAGTCCATCCCGATAATTACATCAAACTCACTGAATTCTATCAGAATCAGATCTAAATTGAAGACTACATCTTCAATTACTAACGTGCAATTACGGTATACATGATCTACCTTGACTAAAGTATTGCTAGCAGTTTCAATATCAAGTATAGCAGACAACTTAGATAATGGCATAGCAAGTTGTTGTGCAAAAGCAATAGACACGAAAGAACGGTTGGCACCTGAATCAAAAAGAACTCGTGCAGGCATGGAATTTACAATAAACATACCCGTGACCACCTCTGGGTTTTCCCTAGCTTCCTCTGCAGTGATTTGAAAGGCACGAGCTATGGTGCTCTTTGTGACTGACCCCGGCGGTTAACTGAACCACCACTTGAACCTCCCGACGATCGCGTTGATGATGGGGCAGCAGCTGCTGGAGCATTCTTCCTACAATTCCTGCTATAGTGACCCCACACTTATAGCAAGCATCACCCTTCCTTGGGCAGTCATTCTGAAAATGGCCCAGCTCCCCACAGCAAAAACAAGCACGTCCGTTAGTGCATTTGCCAAAGTGCTCCAGATGACATTTATTGCAATACTGCGGCTCAGTGTTGATGGAGTATGCACGCGCACGACCGCGATCAGATGGACCAGATTGTCGGCGATACGACTGTTGAGGTGAGTACTGTGAAGACCGGGAAGAACCAGAATATCCTCCCTCGCGTTGGCGCTTCGGCGGTGACGGCTGTGTTGGATTGGTGGAAGCAGCAGCAGACCCGATCGAGTAGCCCGACATAATCAAGATCTGTTCTACATTTCTGGCAGCCTCAAGTAAGCCAGCAAATGTAGGGTAGAGGACGTTGCTCATAACCCTCCTAATCTCAATGTCAAGACCAGCCTCGAACCTGGTCACCTTCCTCTCTTCAGTATCAACTTGATGAGGCGCGAACAGACTCAGCCTCGTGAATTCCACCGCATATTGGGACACCGTCTTAGTCCCCTGTACCAGCGCCATAAACTTTGCTTCCAACCTCCGGCGCTCATCAACCGGACAGTACTGCTGAGTGAATAGGTCCTTGAACTCAGCCCAAGTCATAACAGAAATTTTCTCCAATGTCAAAGCGTTCACCATAGCATTCCACCACATAATTGCGTCATTATTGAACATTGCTGTAGCATACCGAACCATGTCCTTCTCAGCACAGTCGCTGATTCGGAATGTCCGTTCGGTTGCCGTTATCCATTCCAACGCAGCAACAGCATCACCTAAACCGTTAAACTCTACAGCACCATTTCCTTTGAAATCCTTAAACCGACAACCTTTGGGCTTGTTAGATGACCCGGTATTGTCATCTTGTTCCTCATTGTTGCCCCCTTCCTTTTCTTTGTTCTTTCTCTTATCTTCCCTTCGCTTAGCTTCGGCCTCATCTCGAGCCCGAAACTGATCTTGAATCATCTGATTTTGCTCAGCCATCAAGGCTAGCATCATTTCCCTCGTCTCTTCAGGTGTCATTCCTCCTCCAGACATGTTCTGAAAATATAAACATAGAACTTGTTTAGTAACATGTCATTTATTTATAGACACCGCCCAATTGTCCCGTATGATAGTCAATATTCTTATGATTACTAGATCGTAACCTATCTTAGTTCAGATCATTACTTAGAATCACTACATGTCATCACTTAATGTTTGAGACCAAGACCTCACGGACACTTGGATCTCAAACTACTGCTCTGATACCATCTAGTGTGACACCCTTGCCACAACAACCACCATTAACAAGACACCCAGGATTAATCACCATTACATCAATTACATAATGATCTGATTACTTAATTAAAGTGCGGAAGCAATTAAAGTACAAAATAAAGTATTACAACAATTCCATATCACTCTACGGTACTACAAAGGTTACATGTCTATATCTAAAAACTTCCATTACATTACATTATCCCAAATTTATTACAACAATAATCTCAACAATTAAGTTACCAAATACACAACTGAGTCCTTAATTCACTTCAAACAACAACCTAGCTAGATGGTCCCGCAGCTGATTTTCCTTTTTCCTGTAAAAATTACAACAACTAAAACGTAAGCGAATGCTTAGTGAATACATAGATTGCGCATTTTATAAATTTTTATGAAGCCCAAGGATAACACAGATGACCAACATCGGATATCCTCTTCGTACACAAAGTACGGACCAGAGCCGCAGCCCCTTCGAGCTCACAGCTCGGCATTTAAACATACCATCTGACACAAACGTACGATCGGGGATGACATACTGCCTACCGGGCCTAGGAGGGATCAGCTCCAGGTCATATAGCACAGTAACATCAGAGTAATCGATGCGACCCACCGGTCCATCACTAGATGCACAACAACCGAAAGGACATGCAACAAGTAAGAATGTGCATCTAAATCTACGCAAGTTAGTGGAATTCCAAACAAATAATTGAAGCAACAGGTCTCAGCAGGCAAAGCTTACATAAAACAAATATAAACATGCAAAATCTACTGTACTCACAGTGGGTGCGTATATTAATCTTTAATCAATTTTATTTCTCCTCGGGCTTTCAACCGGATCCACAAGGTACCCCACTGTGGGTTAAACAACACCACAAGGGACCTGTACGTCAGTTGTAACAACATATCGCGTCAATATCTTGTTTAATTTCATAATCAATAATTTATAAATTTTTGCAATATCTGATCCCCATTTCGGATCCATGTCCGAATTCGGATCCCAACCGAATTCGGACCCCAATTCGGTCCCCATGTTAAGTTACAATCTTGTCAAGTTCGGATCATATACATTTTCGGACCACATCCTAATTCGGACATCCTAATTTAAGTTGGAACCTTACCCGAATTCGGACACAACCGAATTCGGACCTATACTAAGTTCGGGCCATATACAATTTCGGTCCACAACCGGATTCGGACCCACATCCGAAATACATCACTTATAAATATTTTATATTAAATACCCAGAAGTTCGGGCCTCATCCGAATTCGGACCTGATCCGAGTTCTTCTCGGATCCGAATTCGGATCCCTCCGTGTTCATACTTGTGCAGTTTTGTCAATTTTTCAGATTTAATTCCATCGTTTTTGGTACTAATTCGATACATGATATAACTTTTACAGACTAAAACACATCCATTTTCAACCCTTTTTACACCAATATTATCACTATTACATATCAAATTAAACCCTTTTCATCCACTTTTATACACCCATCGAACACACACACTAAAAACACACACAAATCTCTAAAAATCGTACTTAGAGGTTGATTCAGAAGCTAAAATTTAATATATAACATTTCAGATACTCGATTTGCATTAATCCATAACAACATCAAACATGCAACAACATTTGCAACCTTAAATCTCATTTTCGGATTTTTAACAAATCCGAACCAAAACCATCAATTTCAAAGAATTAGTGAAATGTTTACCTTAAATCGATTCTTGCAGATGTTTTAGTTCCTCCCAAACAACCTTAATCCAAATTTTCAGCTTCAAAATCCAAGTTTTGATGATCTTCAAATTTTAGAGAGAGAGAGAGCCGAGAGATGAGTTCTAGAGAGAGGGAGTGTTGGTTGAAAATGAAAGACCTTTGGTCTTTTATTTCAAAATTCCCTATTTGACACCTTTAGTCCCTCAACTCATCAGATCCCATTTAATACTGATTTATAAAATAAAAGATTTCTATCTTTCATTTTATTATCCTTAATACTTAAATAATTATTTTCACTTAAATAAATTGAAATTTCTAAATTTCCAAATAATACAACAAACTTTATAATTAATCCAAATTCCGTACCAACTTAACTTACATAATTCAACTTAAATTACAAATTTAAACTTAATAAACTTCAAATATAATAATTTAAATCCGAGGATGTTACACTAGCAGCCTCAATTAATGTTCTGTTCTTTCTTTCAGCTACACCATTTTGCTGTGGTGTTCTTGGTGCACTATATTGTCTAGCAATGCCTTTGGACTCACAAAAACTGTTTAGAATGTGATTTTTAAATTCAGTTCCATTGTCTGATCTTATCACCTTAACTTTGGAATTGGATTGGTTTTCTATCTTAAGGACAAAAGACTTGACTAGCTCAGCAGTTTCATCTTTGGACCTAAGAAAGTATACCCAAGTAATCTGGTGAAATCATCAACAATGACTAAACAGTATGCCCTTTTATTCAAACTCAAAACAGATGTTGGACCAAATAGATCCATATGTAGCAACTGAAGAACAGATGAAATTGAATTTACTTCTTTGGTCTTATGAGAAGTTTTGTGTTGCTTACCTTTAAGACATGCTACACAATGATCATCACAAATGAACTCCTTTTGTGGTAATCCTCTTACCAGATTCTTTTTAACTAAAGCATTCATGGACTTGAAGTTCATGTGACACATCCTTCTATGCCAAAGAGCAGACTCATTTGATGATGCTCTGGATATTAAACAGCTTAAAGTATTTGACTTAGGTAAAAGATCTGTGTCCAGGCAGTAAACATTGTCCTTTCTTGGTGTTCTAAGTAAAACAAGATTTTCAGGAACTTTGAAATCCTTTGAAAGAACAATGCACTCAGAATCTGTTAACAGAACAATGTTTTGTTTGTCACAAATTTGAGAGACACTCAATAAATTGTACTTAAGCTGTTCAACTTACAGAACATCATGGAATGTCATGTTGCCTGTATTAACAGACCTTTACCTGTAACCTTACCTCCCTTTGAGTTGCCTCCAAATGCAACAAAACCTCCATCAAAACCTTTGAAATTTGACAAGCATTCAGAATTGCCTGTCATGTGCCTAGAGCATCCACTGTCCAGATGCCATCTTGATCTATGAGGAGACCTGTGGTTGCCCTGCACAAATAACAGCTTAGTTAGTAGTGGAGTAAACCCAAACCAAATTGGTTTTGGGTTGGCCTTGTACATTGACATAACTAAAAACTGTCTTTGACTTCTTATATTTAGTGAGATCAACTGATGGAGTCTTTGGAGAGTATTTAGTGATAATATGAGGTATCCAACTATTTTGATCATCTTTTCTTCTGACAGTCTCAGATAATTCACTAGCAGCTCCAGATTGATGCCCAGCAGCTTGAGCTGTGTTTGTAGTGCTAACAGTTTCAGTTTTTGCACTAACAGCATCAGATTTTGACTTAGCAGTCTGATCTTTTGCATTAGCAGTTTGAGCAACAGATTTGTCCTTGACACACCACATTTGTTTAAAACTTGATTTAGGCTTTGCCAAAACTTGTTTTTGATGTGTGGACGGTTTTTTATTTACTTTTGAGAATCTGTGATCAAATGTTTTCTTTGGAGCTGCTGTGGAAGGTTTCACTTTTGAGTGCTTTGCCTGATTAGGATTTGATTTTGTGTGATGCACAGTCTGTTTTGCAACAGCTGGTTTGTAAAAACAATCCTTGGCTAAGTGATTCTTCCTTCCACAGTGAAAGCATCTTTTGACAGTTTGAATTGGAACACCAGACTTTTCTGTCAATTTCTGGTTCTTGTTTCTCTGGTTTCCTCTTACCTGCTGTTGTTTAGGAAACTTTTGAACACCATGCTTTTGGCATGTGCAGATAGAAACAGTTTTACCTCTTTTAGTTCCTTTTGATGAAGATGCAGTGTTACAGTTAGAATGTACAGAAACTTGTGGAGTAGCATTGCATACACTCATCTTCTCTTTTCCTTTCTTACTGGGAGCTTGGACTTCTATGGGTGCACTCTTTGTGTCACAGTCTCTATTTTGACTCTTATCTTCTTTTAATTCAGGACTGTTATCAAGGATAGGATCTACAATAGTCATAGACTCATCTAGTGGTTCATTGACAAGTCTATCAGCAACCTCACTCATTGGATGAATGTACTTGTTATTGTATGGAGGTGGAGTAGCTCTATATCCTATTCCTTCTTTGGGATTGACCTGAGATTTCACTCTATCTTTGAATTGAACTTCCATTAGGTGTTCTAGCTTTTGATTTGCTAACTTGAAGTTTCCTAGATCTATGTTAACAGATTCTAGCTTCTTATTAGCCTCAAACACCTTTTGTTCAGTCTCTTCTACCTTTTTATTTAGAGATTCTATTTTCTTATTTAGCTCCTTTTTCTCCCACTCATGATAGGTTCTATCATAACCCATTTGAATCTCATTGTCCTTATAATCATTGATCTGTTTTTCCAGATCTTCTATGGCTTGCATGTATTCATATCTCCTTTCTTCCATCTTAGCTAGAGTTTTGCACATGCTCTCATTATGATCTCTGTACTTTTTAACCATATTTTTGCATGATTGAGAGCAGAGCTTAGAATTTACCTCAGATGGTAGTTCAGTGGAGGAGACATTTGATGTTTCTGCCATAAGTGCTTGATTTTGAAATTCTTCCTCTGTCTGATCACTCCAGTCAAACACATTGTCTTCTTGAGAGACAAGTGCTGTTGATGAGGACGCTTGGATGGGCTGTGAAGTCCTTGATGGCTGTTGACCTTGAGATCTACATTCTCTGGCAAAGTGACCAAGCTTATGGCATTTATAGCATTCCACTTTTGATTTATCAAAAGATGGTTTGCCTTCTGTCTTGGCTTGAAAGTTGGCCCTACCAGTTCTTTTCAGAAATCTTTTGGCCCTCATGGTTAGCATTGCATGTTGCCACTTTAAATCCATCTCTTCAAGATCATCTGGATGAATTTGTTCCAAGTCTTCAACATTTAGAGCAAATAATCCATCATTGGCAACAAAGGCCTCATAGTGAGTTTCAGCAGAGTTGCCATCACCACCTGAGAAAGAATCACAGTTATTAGATTTTTCAGAAGATAGAAGAGCAGTATTGTGATTATAAGAAAAAGATTTCTTTTTAGCATCAATCTCAGTCTCAAACACTCTTAAACTGTTATACAGATCATCCAATTCTATCTCATCAAGAGTGTCTTTTGTTCTCCATTGTGCAGCATAGACTGTCCATTCTTCTCCAAGAGATCTGAGAAACTTTCTGTTGACTTCATCTTGATCCAGATTGACCTTTGCACTTTCCAGTTCACTTATCAGTTTGTTGAACCTGTCAAAGATTTGAGTGAGGTTTTCATTCTTGCCACCAGAAAAGTTTTCATACTGCTGTTTCAAGAGGTCTTTTTGATTTCTCTTGGTACTGGCATTACCAGCAAACCTCTTCTCTAAGGCATTCCAAAGAGAGTGAGCAGTATAAAACTTTTTGAACTGATGTTGATAAGCATTAGGAATGGCTATTTGTAATAGTGTGAGTGCTTTCACTTCATTCATTCTAGCCTTCCTTTCAAGTTCAGTTTTTGGAGGAGTTTTGACTGGTTTTTCCTCATCATCAAGTTCTGGATCAACTACAGGAGGGAATTCAACAGCTTCCCATATGGCATAATCAATGAATTGAATATGCTGTTGAATCCTGAGTTTCCACATCTCAAACTCAGTGGGCTTGAGCATAGACACTTTGAGTCCTTGCCCAGATCCACTGCTGCTATTTTCAAATTCCATTGTAAAAGATTAAAAATTTGAAAGAAAGTTTTCGACTTTGAAAAACAAAGAACGACCTGTGGCTCTGATACCACTTGTCAGGATCTAAAATATGAATTACCAAGACTAACTGATTTGAATTTATCAGAGTATAAATCAATAATCTTGCTTTGAATCAAAGTTTAATCAAGAAGTTTGCGGAATAACACTTAATTATTTTAACAAAAACTTTCAGAATCAATAATAAATAAACACACAGGAATTAATCAAGACTGTTTGTATTGCTGAATTCATCAATTACAATCACCTCTAATCTGTTTGATTAGACGAAGAACACAGACTGTTCTTAGGGTTTTACAACCTTAGAGGCTTAAGAAAACTTAATCAACAAAGCAATTACAGACTCAAAATATGCAGAAACTCCTACACAATAGAACGACCTATTCTCTGTATTTATATTGCTTCTTGATATGTTTCCTTGACGAACTATGACTTCTCTGATAGTAGATATGCTGGAATCTTCATGTAGATATCGTTTCCTGAAAATCAGCACTTTCTGTTTCTGAAACTGTTGAGCAGCTTGAATCTCTTGACAGCATGAACTGAGCAGCTTGAGTTGTTTTGCTCTGGCAGCTTGAACTTTTACACTGGCAGCTCGAGTTTCTTCAACTAGCAGCATGAACTTTGTATTTACATGTAAAATCTACTAACAGTCTGAGAAGTCTAAACTAACAGCTTGAACATACTTAAACTATTTCCCAACAGTTGATAACATGCTACTTGATCATGCATATTCACATGCTATAGATGGATTCATTGTAGCTTTATTGAACATGTTGTCATGCATCATGAATTGAAAAGTGAATTGTCATGATAGTTGACATAGTTTTGTATTGGTTTGTTATGCAATTCATATAATATGTCTAACCGCTTATCTGTATGAATAATATTGGTTGGAAGTTGGTAATTCACGTTTGATGATCTCGTAGGTTGAACTACTCACTTTTGTGATTGATTATTAATAGTTGGGATATATGCATGAATCTTTAAGTTGTATATTGGGTCGCATTCGTGACAATCTAATTGATTATGATTCGGGCATAAAGTACTATTTAACCAGTAGGTTTATTAGTATTGTCAAACAACCTCGATGATATGTTAGAACCATTATTGAAGAACGGTTAGTAGAACCACATGGTTTCTTTAATTGGTCTTATGGACCATTATAGACTCTCATGAGTCATCTTGAATCCTAACTTGATGTGGAATGCGTTTTGAACCCCCCTTGTTTGTCCATGGATTATTCCTGGCCCTTTGGGTGCCGGATGCCGACGTACTTGCATTGTCGGAAGTCCCGTACTTGCTAGGGACAGTCCCGTACTTGCTAGGGACAGCCTCGTACTTGCTAGAGGCAATACCACTCCCGACTTTGATAGGGAACCCTAGACGACCATGGGGTATGTGGTTATTGGATTGGGATGAGATTATCTCATGTGAGGACGGCAACGGGCCGCCTGCGGGCGATGATTATGACACGTTGGGCTGCAAGCATGAGTTATATCCTAGTGGCGGTGTTGACATCATGTGAGGACGGCAACGGGCCGCCTTCGTGGCGATGATCATGACACGTTGGGCCGCAAGCATGTTTGTTCTCACCTTTGAATTGGAGTCATTAGTAGTACGTACTGTGGTAATGTAACGTGCCGATTTGGTAAGGCAGCTTTGTAAAAGCGTTACAACGTGCTACTATGACACGCGTTGGAATCCCCACTTTGGCTCGACTATGTCTAGCGGTGTAGTGGATTCCAAGAGTTGAGTTGGTTCCCTACCTTGACTCGGCTAGGCCGGGCGGTGACGGTGGAACATGTGACATTGGTAAATGTCGAGAATGCTAATAGTCCTCAATGAGATGAGGCATCTTGTTATGAATTCGAATAGGTAAATAATTGATGTGGGACACCAATAGTCCTTAACGAGGATGAGGTGATCCCATTCTGACTTGGCATTGGCCATCATGGGCCCTTATATCTTTGGTTGATAGAAAGTATGTGTTGGATAGACATGATTAGCATGTAATTGTTATTTATATTAATCTTAGAATTCACTAAACAACTTTTGTTGTTTACCCCTTTAGTTATTAACCTTTTGCAGGTTTGAGCTATCGAGCAGGAAGCGTATATTCTTCCTCATTATTCAAAGTGTAGACTCGAGACTAACAATAATGCTTTGGTTGTTTGTGATGGGTTTTTGGGTAGCCGACTTCCCGGCCTTAACTATTTGTTCGCAGGATCATCATCTGTAACATTGTAGAATTAATAGTTGTTAATCGGATGCATCACTTGTGATGCATGAGTTGTAAAAGTTTTAATTCTACCATAATTCCGCAAGTATTATTGTACAATTTATTGTTAATTACACTTAAACATGGATTATTATTGTATGGGTGTTTCAATTTGATTATGTCATTTTGAATATGTGCATATTTCAATTTGTATGAAATAGAACCTTTTATTGTAACATACTTCAAATAATATGAACTGATCAATTGTAATGCACATTTGAACATGTGTATATCACACTTATACATAAAATACAACTTTTTATTATAATGAACATGTATATTTAATATTGGACTACAAAACTACATTATAATATAGGACTCCATAAAACTTAGGTATGTATATATGTGTGTATGTACATAATCAAGAGAGTATCACTAGTTTTAATTGGGTACTTCACCGGTCCAAACAAATTTCATATAATGTGAATATTTTGTTAATAGATACGAAAACAATGCTACTTTCACAAACCAAATCATATATTATGATTACGATACTATTAGAAGTTAAATGTTGGTGAGAAACATTAGAACAAACGTTGCCGCAAATTTCATAAAGAAGAATTCTATTTATACTTTCCTCTATTCACTACAAGAAAGTGGGTTTTTTGCGACGACATTTGCTCTTCTACGACGACACACATTTTTGCGACGACATTTCTCTTTTCAGTAACGACAGTCGTCGCAAACCACGAAAAAAAAGCGGGCCTCTTTGACCAACCCCCGCCTTTTATCAAACCCTATTATTTTATATCACACAATTTTGGTCGGATAAGCCTCTCTCCCTCCCCTTTGCGAAATTTGCTCCAGCCACACAGCTCCCTCTCATCGCCGGTTACCATTCTCAGTCATCTCGATATCTGCTTCCGACGACAGGTTTTAGTGTCCTTTTCTCTCGATCTTTCTATCTTCCTTCCTTCCTCTTCCCCTTTGCGAAATCTGCTTCCAACACCCCCCCCCCCCCCCCGACGAGTTCTGTCTCTCTGTCTCTTAATCGATAAATTGTTGTCTCTTTGCAGTGTTTCTGTGGCTAGATCTCAGGTCAAGGCCACCGCTGCCGCCAAACCACGGTTGCCGCCGTCTAAGGTTTGCCAATATCCTCCGACGATTTCTCCGACTATATACATTGTGAAGGTAAATTTTTTTCTTTTGGTTTTTTTGGTGATCTTTAGTTGATATATGTTAAGTTTGATTTTATATATATATATATATATATATATATATATATATATATATATATATATATATATATATATTTGTCGGATATTTAGTTGATATAGTTATTATAAATTAAGATTTGTTGAATTATTGTTTATATGTGTTATTATGTGTTTTATTTGAGTTTACATTTTTTTTAGTTTATTAATACAATTGTTTATATGTAAATTTTTATGTTTTTTTAATTAGAATGTATGAGAATAAATTTTACAAATTTGTATATGTGTATGTGTATGAAATATGTATGATTGTATGTATGTCTATATATATATATATATATATATATATATATATTCTAAGTTGATAGGTATTTATTTATTAAAATGTATGTTTTGTAATTATTTATTTATAAATTGTATAGTTAATTAAATGCCTTTTTTTATAATCACTACAAGAAATTAGGATTTGTTTATACTATTGTTTTTAGGTAAAATTATGTAAATTTATTTTGAGTTTAAAAATATAGTTTATTAATACAATTGAGTTTAAATAATATAGTGATTTTATGCGTGTGAGAATCATATAGTGATTTTAGATGTATCAATTGTTATGTTGGTTGTAAGTTGGTAATTAGTTATATATTAAAGTTTATGTTTTGTAATATTTTATTTATTAATTGTATAGTTAAGTGTCTTTTCTTTCTTATTATTGTAAATATAAAATTTCATATAATTTCGATTTTTTTAAATCTATCAAATGATTATGTACACACATTCATAGAAAATGCTAATTTTATTTATATAATCTTTTGATAGAATCACATAACTCAAAATTATGTGAATTTTCATCTATGTGAATATTTTGTTAATATACACGAAAACAATGCTACTTTCACAAACCAAATCATATATTATTATTACGATGAAATTAGAAGTTAAATGTTGATGAGAAACATTAGAACAATCGTTGCCACAAATTTCATAAAGAAGAATTCTATTTATACTTTCCTCTATATTGATGTGATTTGCATTTTCTTATATGACTTGACACTCGTACTTTCACTTTTTTTTTTCTCTTTCGTCTCACCTCTATGTTATATATCCATACTTCTTAAGAAGAGGATTGTTATGAGGTAGCACCCCTTTTAAAAAAACAAAACATAAAGTAGGGTTACAAAGAAACATCATTTGTGCCGGCTAGTATTTTATTTACGCTGTGTTCTTGAAATTTTTTTTACGGTGGAAAAGAATGGAAATAAAAGTAAACCAAGAGAAAGAAAGAAAATGAAAAGGAAAGAAATATTGTTTTTCCTCCCAAAAATGAAGAGAAACCAAAGAAAAAAAGTTTATCAATCTTTTTCTCTTCCTTTCCTTTCTTTTATTTTCTTTCCACCCTCAAGAACACAGTGTTAAAAGTAAAACAATATTTCGTATCAAACTTTAAATTAATATCAAAATAGAAACTTTCTTTTGATGGAAAAATAGTATTTTATAAAGCTATATTGTGGGACTATATATATACACACACACATGTATAAGACCTTATTTAATTTCTTTACACTAGTTTAAAATATAATATCTATGGTGAGTGGTTAGGGATCATCATCATCATTTCAAGTTAAAAGATAAGCTTCCAAAGAGTGAAAAAAAAAAAAAAGAAAGAAAACATGGAGAATGAGAAGAAACAAAAGAAATCAAGATTCAAAAGGGTTTGTGTGTTTTGTGGAAGTAGTTCTGGAAAAAGGGATGTTTATAGAGATGCTGCCATTGAGTTGGCTCAAGAACTGGTATCATTTTAATTATTTTAATTCATATATACCATGCAATGCAAACACATTAATTTATATATACTTTTCCAACATTTTTCTTGATGTATTTATATACTTAAATAACCCAATTCTTTAAATTATAATATCTTCAAGATCATGTGTTCAAATCCTGTTATATAAACACACACACACACGTGTGTGTGTGTGTGTGTGTGTGTGTATGTTTGTTTGTGTATAGATTGTTTCTGTTAGTTCATGTTATGTTTTTAGAATCTAATCTTTAATCTTTTGTTCAAATTTTCTACTCACATTCTTTGTTTTTATGTTGTTTAATCATTATATAGTGATTAAATTGAAAATCTTGAATACAAACACACACATGGAGAAACACATGAATGTGTGTGTGCAATGTGTATATATGCAGCAAAGATGGATAAATTGGCTTCTGGGACAAATCTATTGTCAAAATGAGTTATTTATAAGTTCAAATTTGAGCAACGTTTTTTTTTTGGAAATATATTGATTTTATGAATGATTACAATATGTGTTTTAGGAGTAAAAACTAATATTTTTGTTTAGAAATGTATCCTTAATGACATAAATGTTGAATATGAATAAATTGTATTCTTAAAAAATGTGAATTTTGTTAACAATATATCTACATTTTAAATATATAAAATATAATTATATGTATATATTATTTATTTATTTTAATATTATTGTTGTTAATGATTGAAGGTAGCAAAAAGGCTTGATCTTGTCTATGGAGGGGGAAGCATTGGGCTGATGGGTTTAGTGTCTCAAGCTGTTCATTGTGGTGGTGGTCATGTTCTTGGGTATTCAATATTTTCTTTAAATTTCTTTCTTTTTTCAAGAACTTCTTTTTAATCCATTTAATTTCAACTTTTTTTAATTAATCTAAAACACTATTTTTGTTCATGAAATTTAGGGAAAAAAAATGCTTTTTTTGGCAGGATCATACTCATGTTCTTTGGTATTCAATCTTTTCTTTAAATTTCTTTCTTTTTTCAAAAACTTAAAAAAAAACATTTAACTTTAACTTTTTTTATTAATCTAAAACACTAATTTTTGTTCAAGAAAATTTTTAAAAAAAATGTTTTATTTGGCAGGATCATATTCTGGTTCATGGGTATTCTTCAAATTTCTTTCTTTTTCCAAGAACTTTATAAAAAACCATTTAACTTTAACGTTTTTTAATTAATCTAAAACACTGATTTTTGTTCAAGAAAATGAAAAAAAATTGTTGTTTTTGGCAGGATCATACCTAGAGCTTTGATGGGGAAAGAGGTAATTAATAACTAAATATAATAAATAAAATAACAATAAACTGTGATTTAATAATAAATAATAATAATAATAAAATTTTCCAGAAAACTGGTGAAAGCATAGGTGAAGTTAAAGCTGTTGCTGACATGCACCAAAGGAAAGCTGAGATGGCCCACCACTCCGATTGTTTCATTGCTCTTCCAGGTCTTTTTCGTCTTCAATCATTGTACAACTCTTTAATGCATAAAAACATGCATTTTCTTACATTGTACAACTCTTTAATGCATAAAAACATGCCTTTTCTTCCATTGTACAACTCTTTAATGCATAAAAACATGTCTTTTTCTTACAATGTACAACTCTTTAAAGCTCTACAGGTGGGTATGGTACTCTTGAGGAATTACTTGAAGTCATTACCTGGGCTCAACTTGGAATCCATGACAAGCCTGTAAGTAAAACCCTTTCTTCCCCTGCAATCATCACTTGTACTATGTGCATTAAAACTTGTAGTTTCTTCTGAAAAACTTGTACTTTAATTTGCTCTTAAAAGCTTCTTGAAAATGACAAAATGTATTCAATCATTTTTGGGTCCCGGATAAAAAAAAAACTTACAAGAGGGTTGTATGATTATACATGGTTAATTACGTCAAAAAGTAATTTATTTTCAGTTATTTTTTGGGTAATGTATTATTTTATTTCTATTTAAGGCAACATGTTCTTCAAATCAATCTAACCATATTGGATTTTAATGGAAAAATACTACTGATATGGCAGTTTCCTTGTCCAGTCAGTAGTTAGTTTTTTAGTGGGTTTATTATGAAAAAATCCAACATTGTTCTCACTACGTTTTCATCCCATGTTGATTTTTTTTAGAAATGTTTTGAAGTTAATTTTTCTTTCTAGTTTAGTGAAATTCAACTATTAGAGCATGATTTTCAGTTTTTAAAAAAATCCAGTTTACCAATTATAACATAACTCTAATAGTCAAATTTCATAACACTTAAAAAAGCATTAACATTAGGACTTTCCTTAAAAAAATGACATTCATGGACGAAAACACAAAAAATCATAAACATGTTAATTTTTATCATGATAATTCCTTTTTTAATTTATAAAACTGCTTAATTATTTTCTAACCTGCTCAAAATAAAAATGTATTTATCAAAAATCACTTTTAAAGTGCACGAAAAAATCTATCAAATAACAACACTGTGATTTTCGTAAAGAAAAGCCGAACTGACAAAAAAACTGTCTTTTACCTTCTAATCCAATATGATTACTATAACTGCCTTGGTTTAGAATGTATGTCATTTTAAATAGAAAAAAAATTAATACTTACTCTAAATTGAAAAAAAAAATGCTATCTTTTGACGCAATTAACCCTATATAAACACATGCAAACACTTCGATTCAGTCATAAACAAAAGTAAAACAATTGATGTTTATTTATTTTTCTGTTGAGATCTTATGAAATTTGGGGTCCTGAGTCAGAAGATAGAAGGATGCTTTGATGAGTTGTACAATGGTGTGGAATTAAAAATGTGTGTATAATGTAATGGTGCAGGTGGGGTTGCTGAATGTTGATGGATATTACAACAATCTGCTCACATTCATCGATAAAGCAGTGGATGATGGATTTATCAAACCTTCTCAACGTCACATCTTTGTCTCTGCACCAAATGCCAAACAACTTGTTCAGAAACTTGAGGTTTGTGACTTTCTTTCTCTCCTTCTTTCATCCATTTCAAACATATATATACATACATTCATCTTCAGTTATATATATATATAGACACACACAGGGTGAGATTCAATGGAGAACCATAAATGCATCGGAAAATCATAAATGCATCATGATTCCTGCGTGATACATCATCCGAAAACCTAAAATCCGGTTCGAAATTATCTGAAATTTTGGATATTCACGATTCAGATTATCTGAAATTTTGGATACGGATTTTGCATAATTTTGGATTATCCAAAAACTCGATATCCAATTTTTTTTAAAAAAAAAATTTATTTTCCTAAAAAAATTTTCATAACTAGTTTAAATGCATTTTAATCTCTTTTGATGTGTTTTTTTTTGTTGTTTTAAGTTTAAAAAATATGATAACTTTTTGTTTGTGACACAATTACTTTTTTATATGTTAATAGGTATATAAATTTGTATTTTTATATATTTGAATTCATTTTATAATTTAAAATTAAATTAATTCGAAATTCAGATTATCCGAAAATCGGATATGGATTCGGATTGTAAAATTCATGTATCCAAATTTTGAATTATCCGAAAATCGGATAATCCGGAAATGAACACCGCTAATCACCTGATCCAATAACTATAAAATGGTTCTTGGGTTTTTCGATGCGTTATGGGTTTTGCTTGAACGAGAATATGTGTGTGTATGTGATCCTCCATCCATATATGTATATGTATATACACAAGACACATACGTATGGAATGTGTTTACGGACCATACGAACGACAGCGTACCATGCAGACCGCCACGTTAACATGTGAACATTCTTAAATAAGTGTTTTTTTCCTTTATTCATCGTTAATATTAACAATATTATTACTTGTAAGAAAATAGCATTTCATTACAACTTCTATGTTTAAAAAAATTATATGAATGTGCATTATGTGAATTTACGTCTAGTACAATCTTGTTATTGTGAATAAACACAGTTTCATATAGTTATAATGTGATTGTGTATGAAAAAAAAGTATTTTTATATTGTTTAAGGGGTGGATTCAAGTGTTGGGTAGGGGTCGCACATGCAACGAATCCCTTACCCAGTAATATTGTTTCGTAATGTAAACTTTAGAGTTTTATGTGTGTAACCGACGAATTTTTAGTTGTGCAACTAATTATATACTATTAAAAGGAAGATTTAAGTGTGCAACTTGATTAAAAACAAATTATACCTCAAATAAAAGATAAAGTTAAATACCTAATTAACTAGATAATTAATAAACAAAACCCAATCTTATTTTTAGGAAACTAGATAAAATGGTCAAATTGTAATCCTAAACCAAATCATATTTTAATTCCAACTTAAAACTTGATACTCCTTTTAAACCCAATACCCCCATGGTATAATCCCTTTTGTGATCGGCTTTTGAAAAAATAGACACCTTGAGTACTAGTTATATAAGATCAAGTTTTTAAGTGCTGAAAAGACACCTTAATAGATGAGTTTACGTATCAACTATCATGTTTATAAACAAATGGTTTCTTGTTCGACAGTAATAGGTGTTAAGGTGAATCTCAAATGCTGAGAGTTCGTGTCAAATTATAGACAAAATTGTATAGGTTTTGGAGTAAATTCGATTATCTGTACCAAACACGTTTTTATAAAAGTCATTCAACTTGAATTTTTTTACGAATTGCATTGTTTTTTTGTAATTTTTTTAAGGATTTCATAGAAGTTTTTCTTTAAGCTTTTGTTCAAGTTAAAGTGCTTTTATGAAAATATTTTACGTGTAGTGATTTTTACGAAAAATATTTTAAGTTGATAGACTTTTATGGAAACATTTTTGGTGCAATCACTTATTTGAAAAATATTGAAAGTGTGTTCGTTTTTTACATGATTTTCCCTCATAAATGTAATAGAATCGAGTATAAGCACCGAAGTTGTGTTAGAAATTCAGAGGTGCAAAGTTTAAGAGGGTGAAAATGAAAAACTGGTAAAAGTTGAAGGGCTGGAGTGTAAATAGAGAAAGAAAAATGTCTGGTCAGGGTTACACGAATCCAATTATTGATGAAACTTTCATAGAAATAGCAGAGACAAAATGGGTATGTCGTGATATAAAGAATCTTGACAGCTTTACAAAGTTCTTTAGAGTTTTTTTATTTTTTTGTCATCATCTAATTGTCATAATAAAACTTTTTTGTTGCTTTTTTGTAAATTTTAAAAACTTGGGGGACCAGGAGTACATTCCTGTAAAAGATGGAGTGATTCCTCAGGCCAAGTGGGAGGTGGAGCAGCAGCCAGTTGGGTTCAATGCTTTACATGCTGAAATTGCTTTGTAGACCGACCCGTGGGCGGCGGGTCGGATACCGGGTCTTCTAATGAAGAATTTCGTGTCTCACACGTGTGGGGGGTTTTTGAAGATTATTAGCATATATTTGATTTTAAGTATGTATATGATTAGATTTTGGATGCATTGAGTTGTTGTACGGTACAACTAAGTAACGTAATTAAGAGTTGTACGGTATAAATACTTGATGCATATGTAAGTTGTAACGTTGAAGCTAGTTGTTTGCTTTTGTAATCACGCTTCAATGACTTGTACTTTATGCAGAAATATTGTACTGTTGATGCATGTTGACAAAATTAAAAAAGTTAAAACGATATGACGAATTATATGTGAAAAAAGATTTCTTTGGGCTTGCATACATGGCCATAAGCTTGGCCCAAGAAGTGGGCCCATTAGGCCCAAGCATGATAAATAAATGTTGTGTGTGATAACATAATAAATTGAATAGAGGTTAATATTGAAAATGAGAGAATTTTATGTATGTGTTTATTGTGAACTTTTTTATTACGTTTGCATCCTTTTAAAAGTGTATGTTTAGATATCTAAGTAATTATTTAAAAAGTCAAATCATTATATTTTTAGTTTTCCATTTATTAAATCCTCAAAGTATCCATCTTAAACCCAAACAAAATAAAATTCATCGGTCTTCTAAATCCCAAGCCAAAAAATGATTGGTCTCGTCATTATCCTCCGGTCTACGTCCTCGTGTATAATTCAATCGATTCCTTTTTATGTGTACTAATTGTTTGATTTAGATATGATTTAATCCATCTTAATGTTTTTTTATTAAGATAGGTATGATTCAATCAATATGAACATAGAAGAATATGGTGAAGTAATGATATGGGTCAACATATAGACATATACGAGAGTTATTAATATTTAGATTGATATAGGCGTAACAAGAAAGTTAACAAGAATACACACGTAATAAACAATTTTTTTATGTTTTAAGAGATATTTTAGGGATTTAATAAATGGAAGAATTATAAAGATAATGTTTTAAATTTTCAAATGATTTAGTAATGATCAATAGATATTTGGATACAAAACTTTTTAAAATGTATAAGGATATAGATGTAAAAAGGAAATTAACAAGGATATATACGTAATAATAAAGTTTTACAATAACATATATGAAATTCACCCTTGAAAGATCATCATGTTTTTACAGTTTGGTCTCTTGATTTTAATTTTGTAGGTCCCAAAAGGTTTCCCTAGTGTATTGTTCTAAGCTGTAGAGGGGGGTGAATATAGCAATTTAAAACTCAACACTTTTTTTTCAATGTTTGTGTATATTATTAACAAGTGTTAATTACAAACAAGCTTGACTGCCGAAAGGTTCAAGCTGAGATGACAGTTACAACAGTTGTTCAACTAATCTAAGACACACTCAGACTGGATACAATGACCACACTCACTTAGATGCACTCACTGTTTTTACAAGACACAGATGGACAGCTTGAGTATGAACAGCTTAGACACACGTACTGTTATATTCAAGCAGACTTGCATGCATGAAAAACACACTTTAATGCACGATCTGATTTCACACTCTTGATGTTTCACAATCCTTAGAAGCTTCCTTTTATACTCTCACTGAGAATCTCAGTGAAGCTTCTTCATTGGATAATGAGAAAGTGGGATGTCTTTCCAAAAAGACAAAACACCTTTTCTGCACATGTTGATAAAGCAGACTTGTCTTTATCTGACAGAATCTTTGTCTTTTTCTTTTTGTCACTGTTGCATAAGGCTTTAACCAAAAGAGGAATGTCAACTTTGCATCTTTCTTCTTTTGTTAAGGTCATTTTGATACAAGAAAAGGTCTGTCACCCTTTTCAGATATCCGTTTGTCTTCATGTAACAGAACAGCGTAGGCAGGCTTTTGCAGTTACTGTTTTCCACTTTGTCTTTGACTTGTAAACTGGTCTTGTAGCCAAAAACAATACATGAGGACTTGGAAACATATTCTATAAAGTGTTTAGTCTGGTCACAAAGAACAGGTTCTGTTCACAAAGAACAGAACACTTAGAATCTGTCCAAGCTGCTCAATAGAACAGAGCAGCGTAGCAGTTTATGTCCAGCCTGTCCAGCAGACAGAACAACTTGGACAATCTGCCTTTGTTGCAACGAATGCAACAGGGTAAACAGCTTTGACGGATATTGCAAATCACTTTTCAGGATTCAATAAGGCATAAACAGACCTTAAATTATACCTTCAAGTGCATCAAACAGGTTTGATTAAAATTCTCCCTATAAGATGTAGAGCAGGTTTGACTGAGGCCTTTTTGTGCCTAACAAAATTTTTTTTCATTTTTGTCTTGTGTTATTTTTTTATCATTGAAATTGTAAAACTCATTACCAGTAACCTGCTTTTCAACATAATAAAATGATATCATATTTAATTTAATGTTCATATTAAAAAAAACCATCATGTTTTTAATTTTGTTTCAGTTTGATCATTGGTACGTTTTTTTCGGACTGAATCCATTAAAATTCATGTGCTTAAGTAATCAGTATATTGGATTTTAGTAAATCATTTTAACATTTTGATTTTTCTAATGGATAAAATGTCTAGGGACCAAAATGACAAACAACTGAAAACATGATAGTTTTTTTAAAGGCTAATGACCAAAAATAGTAACATCTTTTATCATTTTTTTCATTAATAGCAGTATTATTATTTTTTAATCATTAATAACAATAACTTTTGTATTTTTTTTAATCAATATTAGCAAATTTTAACCCCACTAACTGAGTTTCCAGTTAACTTAGTTGACATAGATTTTTTTTTTGCTGAGTTGGATACCCACGTGTATAACCAAATGTACCAGGTTATCCACTCGGCTTCCGGATGTGCCACCATTGCCGCCCGAACCGCCGGAATCTTGGCCCAGCATGAGGGCATATTGGGGTTGAGTAAGACGTTGTTGTAAAAGATATCGTAACCATGGATTCGACAGTAATTCACTTTATTCCAGTAAAATCTTAACAAAAAATGGTCTCCGGTGGGGCTTTTGCATGGGGTTGATCGTGATCCGGTGACGATAAAGATTCGCTCTTGCGACCTGGGATCGAATGAAGGTTGAAGTTTAAGCCAGATTCGTCTTTTTCGGTCCCAATTATTGATGGGTTTGTCGAGGGTGTAGCCGAAACTTGGGTCATCATAGAAGGATGAGACGAGTGGGTCGTATTTGAGGTTGGAGGTCGGGTCGGGTTGACATTCTCAGTGATAAAAATAATCACCAAATTTAACTAAATTTAATTGTTTTTAAATAAGTCAACATAAATAAAAAGTTATTGATATTTATTCATGACTACATAGGACATAGGTACGTACCTAAAGTCTGGAAATATAATTTATTAAATGTCTGGAAAGTATAATTTATTTAATGGTGTCCAGTTACCCCATCGTGCCCAGTGTCGTCCTTGAAATGTTACTTTGTAACTATCACACATGTATATCAGTGTTTGTTTCTTAATATACTCAAAATGATAAATTATTTTTTTATCCACGAATAGGTAATTATTATATTATATCAACTGTTGGTTCTTACATTTTACTTTGCTGATGTGGATAACGTGGTACATCTAGTTATACACGTGGGTATCCAGCTCAGCAAAAAAAATCCATGTCAGCTAAGTTAACTGAAAATAAAGTTAGTGGGGTTAAAAGTTGCTAATATTGATAAAAAAAATACAAAAGTTATTGTTATTAATGATAAAAAAATAATAATGTTGTCATTAATGAAAAAAATGACAAAAGATGTTACTATTTTTGGTCATTAGCCCTTTTTCTAACACAAAACTTAAGCTAAAATGTGACATCATTTTTTTAACTTGAACAATGGGTCACGTGATAAATTTCACAGTGAGAAACCAACTTAATAACACTATGAAAGCATAATAGAGTTATTTTCCAATATTAACAATTAAAATAAACAATATAAAGTTAACAAGTTGCTTCTTCACACATACTAATTAATAATTGAATCGGATTTTGGAATAATTGCCTAATTATGTTTGGAAATTTGGGCAATAGAAAGCAGGTTGGACCCTAGGCTAGTGGACTTGTTAAAATTTTTAATTGATAAATTTGTTTTATTCTTTAGTCTATTGTATGATTATGTTAAAATTTAAAAAAAAAGGCATATAATATAAATTTATATTTTTAATTATGGATGAGAAAATTTTCAATTATTTTTTTAAAGAAAGATTGCACCGAATGAAAAGCACTCGGTGGAAATCATGACCCATAAGTTGCGTTTGACAAGCTAGCTTTTGGAAGCTTTTAAAAGATTTAGTTTTTACTTTTTGAACGTTTAAACTCAAAAGTTTCGTTTGATTTATAAAAGCTTTTTTTTATTTGGATTGGAAAGCTCTCAAAAGCTCTTTTACGAAAAGCTATTTGAAGTAACTTTCAAAATGAGCTTGAGCTTTTGGTCAAACAAAATGACATTTTTACCCTCCAAATAATTAAAATCTATAACTTTTTAATTAATATCAATGTCTTTTTTATGTCATTTAACACCAAAAGCTACAACTACAACTATTTTTACCAAACACATTTATATCAAAAAGCTCCAGCTTACAGCTCCAACTCGAAGCTCCAGCTAGTGGTGCCAAACGTACCCATAATACAATCGAAATTTTTTAAAGACAATTGAGATTCATTAAGAGTGTGGAGTATGCTCATCCCTTAAAATCTATCATTTTGAACATTTCAGCGTCACAAGAGTTTTTTTCTCTTCTCCATTTCCATTCTAATTTTTTTAAAAATACTCATCATTCTACTATTTTTATCCCAACACTCATTTATCCAATTAATTTTAGAGAGAGAAAGAGAGAAGGGCTAGAGACCTGAGTGGGAGGACAAAGAAGTTGCGAGGAAGACTCAGCGGGGTTGCCGGAAGGGGCGATGTTCCCGTTGAGGTGGGCTGAGATGGCCAACCCACCAACCCCATCGGCCTTGGTACACCCCCAGCTCTAATGGTATAGACACACATACAAACTTTTTGATCTCTCTTAGCCATAAACGAAAAAATAATCAACAATTTTTCATTTTTTTTTGTTGAAATTTGGGTTTGGAGTCGTCCTAAAAAAGAACGACTTCAGACCCAGCTAGCTAAGTCCACAACATTTCGCATACACTCAAACCAAACAAAATTTTCGTCATACGGTTAAAATGACCCACTCGAGAAGTAAACATGGTTTAATCCTTTTCTCAACATGCATTCCCATATTTACCGATAACACTAATATAAACATAAGATGTGTTCAAGAGAGTTAAAAAACTATGATCAAAACATAACTTTTGTATGTAATTATGTAAATTACTAACTTTCTTCAAAAATTTGATGTCAACCACATTTGACATCAAATTATTTACTGCTTTTTTTTTCCTGCGAAGAAGTCGCCAACTTACAAGTGTCGTCGTTCGCGTTTCTTTTTCTTTTCTTCGAGACCGGAAGCCTCGTTCAACATGTCTAGAGCGTCTTGATGCATATCCAACTTGGCTAGAGCAACTGACTGCATGTAGAAAGCAATGGGCCAGTCTGCATACACGATTTGAGCTTGCATAGCGTCACGAAGAGCCGCATCAGGTTGATCACAGAGCAAAAAGCATAGGCTTCGTCTTGCATAAACGGTTGGCGAGATCATCGATCCCACATCCACGAACTGCGTATAGACAGATATGCGGGAAAATGTCAATATAATTACATGTGACAAAATGTTAATCCTAGTTGGGTTGGGCCGTCGGGGTAGGCCGGCCCAACAACATTTTTGGTCCCTTTTAAACACTGCAACAAATATATGAATTATTGCATTTTCGAGTAAAATTTTAGTTCAATTACAGTTACATGCATGAAAATTATGAAGTAATATAAATCTCAAAATACCAAAAGGCTTGTAGCTCAGTGGTGCTTAGGCCCCTTCTTCCCTTCCCTAATAAAAGAGTCCACCGCCTGCCTTAGTAGTACCAATGTGTTAACTTAAATTCTAGGTGAGGAGCAAGTCTCAGTGTAGACATAAGGTGTAGATTTAATAATGAGTGTGTGTTCAGTCTTTCAAAAAAAAATCTCACCATTATAATTATTGAAGATAATAAGTATCCTAATGGTTGGAGACATGAAATCAATAGTAAAAGTTCAAATTCAAACTCTGACACATGTCTCTTAACTGTATGTTGGTCGTGGGACCAGAGGGCGGGCTCACAGGGTGGGTAACTTTTTTTTTTCAATACAAGATTGAAGAAAATTTTGTACATGAAATTATATAAAATTAAAATTAAGTTGTTACAACCCATTTGATCACAATTCTTGTGCGGGAAGAAAATAGGTGTAACGACTTAATCTCTATGATTTTAACCGTAAACAAATCTTAAGTTTCATTATGCTTACATGTGTTTTACGTTAGTTTCAACGATTATAAATGTGTAATTTGTATCACTTACCAGTTGCGGATCTAGAAAATCTTCTCATTTATAGCAGGTAACTATTGGTTTGGTTTCGGGATTCCTTAACAGAAAAAAACTCTAAATTTACATATTTCTTATAGGTGTATGATACCTGTGAATAAAAGTCAATGGCAGCTTTGAAGTCTTTATCGCGGAATGCTTGATCTCCACGTTTCCTAGCCTCCAACATGTCTCTCATCTGTTGAGTCCATTCTTGGAACGACAACTGGAAAACGAATATTTTAACCGTCAAAACTTAATAGCAGACATTTCTAGTCTGCGTACTACGAACATAGCACCAGGTACACGACAAATTAATTACCTCATTTGTTCCGGTTCCTTCATCCTCACGGTAGTGTGCCATAACCAAGATTTCATGAATTGCCGTAAGGTCCTTGCGGGAACAAGCCTCTCCCAGCGGCGAAAGAGGGCGTTTTGGAGTTATTGGAGCCTCCTCTTGTTCCGAGATCCCGAGCATTACATGTGATGGAACCTAAAAACCCCATAATTGCGACAATATTTCTAAAAGAGCGATTATTTCAAAGTACATTTCTTGAGAAAGAAATCCTTACGTCACATTTGTTTTGAAGGGGGGCAAGCGTCGCAACAAGGTCTTTAATGCTTGGTCGATCTTTTGGTTCATATTGCAAGCATTTAGAAGCAAGATCTACGACTATAGTTGCTTCGTCCGTTGAAAAGTTCCCTTCTAGATGTGAATCCATTAAAAGAATGATATTTTTGCCCCGGATCATATCAAGCGCCTACAGCAACGAATTCTAAATGAAGAATTATTTGGAATAAAAAACGGTCGATGTTACAAAACAAACAAAAGGGTTGATCAATACATTTCAAAAAGCAAGACACATTAACGAAATAATACAACTAAACTAGCACATTTTCTAAGACGATAGTTATAGTTGTCCTCATGATTGTAGCCTAGTGGTTACGGGTATTAAACCTATAATGAAGGTCCAAGAATCCAACCCACGGATTATGCGAGCTCCTTCGCGTTGATCATGGCCCGATCGGTGGTGGACCCCACAAGTAACATTATTAAAACCTATGATTTTTTGTTTTGTCGCAACAAGTACGAAACTGATGATTTGAACCCTAAATAATCCGATGACCAAAGTCCCAAACACTCGGTTAATCATTGCGACTTAATATAATAAGATAAATCACTTTCAAAACGCAGAGCCTAGCAACTACCCGGAAAATGGGAACCACAACTCCTAGGCCATAGCACCATATGAGATAAAACGCAAAATGTGGAACGTTAAACAACTAGATACAACTTACGTGGCTCGGAGGGATGTGTTTCCCACTTAAAAGATCTAAAAGAACTGTCCCAAAGCTGTACACGACACTTTCTGCGGTGACTCTTCCTGCAATATAGAGACGTAATTAGGTAAAAATCAAAAGAAATACAAACATGGCTGGCGTCTAAAGCGTATAGCAAGAAAAATAACGATATTACCATGTTTGAGATATTCTGGTGGCGTATACGCAAGATTAGTGCTATAACTTTTCCCGTCCCTACTATTTCTCATGAATCCAAAACAAGAAAGCCGGGGATCTCCATCCTACAGATTAAAGTCCAACAAAACATTGCGTTATTTATCTTCAAAATCATATAAATACACAATGTAGGTGTCAAGAAGGAAAAAAAGCATTTATCAAGATATATAAAAGAAAAAATGTATATGATTTCCTATTATCAAGATACAAAGAAGTTGAAGAAAACTGAATAGGCTCGTTGAATTTGGGAACGAGAGTAAAAGAAGATTATAAAAACAAACCTCATCAAAGAGAACCCTATATGCATTGAGGTCATGGTACAATTCGCGACCTTCAGTACTACAATAGCTTAAGGCGTTAGATATGTATTGAGCAACCCTTATACGCATAGCCCACTCGATCGTTTGATTATCCCCTGTTAGATTTAAGGGGAAAAAATGTCATATAACACATATATAATAAGAGATAGAATTCACTGCCTTATTTGGTCCCGTTTTTCTTCATACAAACGGAAGAAAATCTTATGAAGAACATGACAAATGGGAAACATGCATGGCCTAAAATCCTAAATGAGAAACGCGTAAACTTGAAGCATACGTACAATGAAAAAGATGCTTAGCAAGAGTGTCGTTAGGCATGTATTCGGCAACAAGCAACCTCTCTTCACCATCACAACAATACCCTATCAAATTAGCCAGCCTTTTATGCCGTAATTTGCCTACACCCCATGCTTCCTCCTACAAAACCAAAGAACTCATCATCACTTTTATATCTTACGAAAAAAAAAAAGCAACTTATGATTTAACGACGATTGACTCTATGCGGCAACAAGAATATAGCTACCTGGATACAAATGCATGACATACTTGGGATTCGTATATTTTAAGGGTAATTCTAAACACACCCCCCATTGCTATATACAAAATCCCCTACCTAAACTATTCTACGGTTTCCACCCTCATAAAGGGGCATAAATCGTGACACCCTATACTAAATATCGAGGATATATGGTGTGTTTATATATGCATGTTCGCACGTGTGTGTGTGTACAAATCTTAAACCAAACCATTGACAAAAATGAGTTATCTTGTGATTCATATATGAAATATGTAAGATAAATATATGACAATAATACGTCATTAGCATCGATGATGCAAAAGCTCGACAAATAAACTACACACCATCTCGACTTTATCCAAAACCGAATAATATTCTCTAAGCTCCATGTAAAGATCTTCAAAAGACATAAACTTTTGACTTAATGACTTCTCAATTGTGAAATAAGCATGTAGGGACCAACACAAACCACTTAACCACAAACCTCAAACCAAAATGAATGAGACCTCTTAATGTCATTAAGAGGTCACTTCATTAAGAGGTCACTTTCTTGAAGTGGTTCTCTAACATTAAAAAGTAAACAAACAACTTCGATCCACGCAAGAGATTCGAGGTCAAACATATGACACACATTTCAATGGCAAAATTGAGATGCATATTTCCATTAATTCAAACCAAAGAGCTTTCATTTCGCAATGGAAAAAGTTTAACTTTAATCAATGATTGTTAATAAAGCCCTTAAGAATTCATTGCAATTTTTGGGACTAAAATTGGTATATTTGACTTTAGGAAAGGATTCATAAAAGTCTACAATGACATTACAATCGCTTGGATCATTTCTAGAAACTTATATAATAATTAATTTACAATCATCTTCTAGGTTCATGTAAATTAATTAAGTACATAGTTTTGTTTTGAAATTGTAGGAAAAAAATAATTTTTTTGAAGTTTCCAATAAATATACAGGGAATTAATTATCCTGGGAAATTGAATCACTCCAAACAAATAATAAGCATATTGTCTTAGATATATATGTAATATTTAATTAATGCGAAAAATAAATTATAATGAAATTAAAGAAACAAATACCGCAAATTGTTTAGGGTCCGGCCAAGACATTTTGGAGAATTTCTTGACGGCAATCCACCGGCGACTGTTGAGCCTTCCTTTATACACAAGATTTGGTGCCTTTTCACCACTTTCAGAAATAATTAAATCTGTACTAAAATTATTAGTAGCAGCTTTTAGGTCAGCAAAAGAGAACTCGGAGAAAATAGGAGTAGCACCACCACCGCCACCTCCTGCGGTGGTTGGTGACGTCACCTGGCCGGAAAACTTGTTGGTAGATGGTGAATTTTGATGATTGTAGCTAAAAAGATTGCTCTTTTGATGGTTTTGAAACTGATTCCTTTCTGGGTTTGTTCTTGATTTTGGAGCTGATAGACAAAGACCCATGATTGATTCAATTTCTTTCAAGAAATGAAGAAAGAAAAAAAAAGACGAAAGAACCAATTTCCACTTTCTACTTTCTAGAGAGAGAGAAGAAGAGAGAGAAAGAGAATATATTTCTTCTTCTTGGGTTCTGATTTCTATCGCTTCTTTTTGTTGTGTTTCATATACAGAATGAGATAAAAAAGGGATACAGTTGTTTGATGCTTTGCAATCTTAAATTCATTCAATTCAACTTTCTTTGTCTTTTAGACCATCACATGTTCGGTGAGGCTGTATTACTACTATTTACTATTCTCTTGCTTCTTAAGTCCTTAGTATTTATATTTGTATGCACACCTATTTTTAGATGGTCTAGATCTTTCTAAATTTCGTGTTTTAGATGATCACGATGTTAGTAGGGGTGGGCATGAGACGGTTTGGTTCGGTTTTACATAAAAAATTAGAATTTTGGATTTGAAAATCATTTGGTTTTGATTTTTTTACTGATTTAGTATTCAACTTTTTTCTCGGTTTTACGGTTTTTTATTCATTTTGTAAAGTTATCATTAACATACACATACTAGTTATGTTATACATACATATAAAGACTGGATTATTACAAAACTTAAATTTAGTGCACAATTACATAACTTAAATTTGATGCAGAATTATGGATCCAATTTTCAAAATTAAATAACATGATAATTTTTAATTTTTAAAACAAAAGAATATACAATGAAAATAAGAATTTTATCATCTTCAAAACGTGACTGATAATTTTATATTTTTATAATTTTTTAATATTAACCACTAAATGTTTGACATTGAATATTTTACGTTGAATCCTCTGAATTTTATATATTTAACATGGAATAACGTTATTAATTTGAATATTTAACATCGAATATTGATTTTGCAGTTCTGCAATGATCTCAATTATATGTTTTGTATAGTATCTTCATATATACTCAAACATATACATTACATTAATTATGTGTACGTATGTATTGTTATTTTTTTAATAGTATTTATAAGATTATAGAAATAGATATGAGTAGTCTATATATTTATGTTTCGTAAAACTAATTATAGTTATACAAATATAAAATGACATAATATAATTATATTAATAAAGAGTTTAATATAATTATTAGGAGAGTTGAAAAATAATTTTGTATTTTATTAAAAATTCAAAAGAAATTTTACTACTTTATAATTTAAAATTTAAAATTATATATATATATATATATATATATATATATATATATATATATATATATATATATATATATATATATATATATATATAGAGAGAGAGAGAGAGAGAGAGAGGATGAGATCCATTGTGAACAAGTTATTCGTTGTGAACAAATAAAAAAATACATATAATCATTCATATATATCAACAAGTGCTTGTAACTTGATTCATATGATTCAAAAGGTTCATAGAATTGTCTACTACAAGATTCAGAACATTCAAAATGTTCATAGTACGTAGTTTTTATAACAAGATGCACAAGATGCATAGGATGCAACAAGATTCATAAGATTCGACAAATACATAGGATTCAATAAGATCCAAAGGATCCAATAGTATTAATAGGTTAATAGAAGAGTCCAGTACTATTTTCAACAAGATTCATAAGATTCAGAAACTATTTTATGGTTGTTCACAACGTGCACAACGAATAAAGTGTTCACAAAAGATCCTTAGTCTATATATATATATATATATATATATATATATATATATATATATATATATATATATATATATATATATGTATATATATATATATATATGTATATACATTAATTAATGTGGGAAAAATACAAGATTTATATTATATTTTAATGATTTTAATGATAAATGATTGGCTATAAATGGTTCCCCGGTACCCCAGTCTAACATGGTACCCCATTGATCTTGAATCTATATATATATATATATATATATATTGATCTTGAATCTATATATGTATATGTATATATATATATATATATATATATATATATATATATATATATATATATATATATATATATATATATATATATATACTCTATGCATCGAAAAACTTTGGAGAACCATAATGTGTCGCTAGAAAATCGTAATGCATCATGTGGAAGTCGATGCATCACACAGGCATTTGATGCATCACGTGGAAATAATGATGCGTCACACACGAATTGTGATGCATTTGTAGTGGTGCATGGAGGTTCTCCATTGAAAACCCCTATATATATATATATATATATATATATATATATATATATATATATATATATATATATATATATATATATATATATATATATATATAGGTTCAATAGAATACCTCTATACATCGAAGAACCTTGGATAACCACAATGCATCGCTAGAAAATCGTAATGCATCACGTGGAAGACGATGCATCACGCGGGATTTTGATGCATCACGTGGAATAATGATGCATCACGCGGGAATTGTCATGCATTTGTGGTGGTGCATAGAGGTTCTTCGATATAATTCGATGCATGAAGGTTCTCCATTGAACCCCATACAGAGAGAGAGAGAGAGAGAGAGAGAGAGAGAGAGAGAGAGAGAGAGAGAGAGAGAGAGAGAGAGAGAGAGAGAGAGAGAGAGAGAGAGAGAGAGAGGATCCTCTAAGACCATAAAAACATTGGCATTATGGTAATAAAATACTATTTTTTTAGTCAAAACTTTTAAAGAAAGAAAATAGTAAGGGGTGTTTGGTTCGTAATTTTTTTTTGGGATTTGCATTTTGTCAAAAAATTTGAATTATGCAGCATTTGCATTTGTCAGAATTTTGTCAAAGAATCTGCATTATTTTTTAGGAAATATTTGTTAATCTGAAAAATGCAAGGTAACTGAGATTCAAAATCTTAGGGGACGTTTGGTTTGTAGATTTCCTGGGATTCACTGGGATTTGCATTTAAAATCCTCTGTTTGGTTCGTAGATTTCAGTAAGGATTTAAAACCCAAGATTTCATAAATCCCTTCATTCTTTGTAATTTAAAAACACAGCCTTCCCTTAGCATTTTAAATCTCAGTTACCTTGTATTCTTTAGTTAACAAAATTTTTCTATTAGATAATGCAGATTCTTTGACAAAATCCTGACAAATGCAAATGCTGCAACTGAAAATCTTTTGAAAAAAATGCAAATCCCAGAGGAAAAAATATGCGAACCAAATGCCCCCTTAGGGGAGAGGCTGAGATTTTGAATAACAAAGAAGGGAGAGATTAAGAAATTCTGGGATTTTAAATCCTTACTGAAATCTGCGAACCAAACACAGGATTTTAAATGCAAATCTCAATGAACCCCAAGAAATCCGCGAACCAAACGCTCCCTAACGGTAAAATGATGATTTTTTTTCTCTCTTTCCTCTATTCTAGGGGTGAGCGACGAAGCCGATTTCCCGAACCGGGACAAGTACCGACCGATACCGAATTAATATATTCGGTCCGGTACTCGGGTTTTGATTTAGTTAAAAATCGGTTTCGGTACTCGCAGTGTCGGTACCATATTTATCCCGAATCTCTTATTTCGGTTTCAGCACCATATTTATACCGAACCGGTACCATATAAAATTAATTGGTTCGGTATTTCGGTCTTCCAAATATAATATAATCTACTTTTAAATTCAAATCAAATCAAATAAAAAAAATCTAATACTCTACTAACTTATTAATTAAATCTATCCAAAACTAATATAATCTACTTTTAAATTCAAATCAAATTAAATCAAACAAAATCTAATAATCTACTAACTTATTAATTATGAGATAATATAATAAATGTTTAAAAATATATATAAGAAAATAATTACTCTTCATATATATTTAGAAATATACAAAATTAATAGGTTATAATAAATAATAATATCATCTTATATACTTTTGTCTTTTTATTTATTTTGTATTTTTATCTTTTTATTTATTATATTTTATATATATTAAAAATATCCGCGTAATACGCGGGTAATAAACTAGTATATATGAAAGAGAACACAATTTTCCACTTGTCGCTTCCATGTTTCACCTGAAAAGATAAATAAATAAAATAAAATAAAATATAACTACAAAATATAAAATAAAAGATAAATACGAAATATTAAAAGATAAATACAAATATAAATATATACAAATATAGAATAAAAGATAAATACAAATATAAAATAATACAAATATGAAAAGATAAATACATATATAAAATATAGATACAAATATAAAATAAAAGATACGAAATATTAAAAGATAAATATGAATATAAAATATAGATACAAATATAAAATAATGCAAATATGAAAAGATAAATACATATATAAAATATAGATACAAATATAAAATAAAAGTTAAACACAAATATAAAATAAAATACAAAAACAAATACAAAATGAAACATAAATACGATTTATTATTTTTAAATAAATATTAATAAATCATTAACTCTATCCAATATTTGTGTACATTTCTCATTGTCTAATATTTATCGTTATTATCATTAATATATACATATACATCCAAATTACATATTATAGATACTTATCTATGTCTATATAAAAAATTATTAAGTGTTTATAAATTTATTAAAAAATATATAACTTAAATAAATATTATACAACAATATTAAATAAGTAAAAAAGTAAATATAATACAGTATTAATAAAATCATATTTCACTACATTTTGTTTATTCTAATATATATATATATATATATATATATATATATATATATATATATATATATATATATATATATAGTCAGGTTCAAATAAGTATCTATCGAAATCAAGTGCACCCGAAGGTACCAACCTTAAAAAACTTTTTTTAAATTTTACTCCTAGGTTCACTTATATTATACTTATTTTAGTTAAATCTATAGTTATTCTAGCTGTAATCTCATAAAAATGATAAATTCGAGATTATAACTTCAAAACCAAAAATATAAAGCTTAAAACGTAAATTTTTACCTCAATTCTGTATGTAATCACTCGAGAAACTGTAGAATCTTGTAGTATACTCCGAGATCTTTTCAATGATGTATAAATCTTGCTAATCGGTCGGTTGATTTGGAAGAAATCTTAGAGAGAGAGTAGAGAGAGAAAATTCTAGAGAGAGAGAGAGTGTGTGTAGAGAGAGAGAGGATCATATTGTAAATGAATCCAGATAACAACTCAATACATGAGTTAGCTCATATATCTCTTTCTTTTGCTCTTGAGCCAATTATGGCTTTTTAAATCTTTCATCTGTATTATTTCAAAATTTTCATGGGCTAACTTATGCAATTACATAAGAGATTTTTAGGGCTTCTGATTATCAGTTATATATTCATTTTGTGGGCTTTTGAGTTTTAATTTTATATCTCATTCAATTCAGCTATCATCTCTATATTTTAGTTAACTCAAGTCTCTTCTGATTTGCTCTTGAAATAGATACAGAGCTTTTCGGGAGTCTGATATCTGTACTTTTATGTTTCTTTTATTGATGATGTTACAATCATCAATCGCTTAGCTGATTTTCTGACTTGTGCTGACTTGTTATGAAAACTTAAAATTTTTTTTTCTTCGCTCTATCAAACAAATGAAATCTATCCTTCGGCGCAACAATCGGAGTCAACTCTTCGCGTAACGACTCCACCTCAACTACCTTGGTCTCAAATTGCGCTGCCATATCCGCCAAATCTTTTATGTAAGCAGTCTCTCGAGAAGCAAAATCCTCTAAGAAGATCGAGTGTTTAGAAGCCGAGAATGAGAGTTTGAGGCAAAATGTTGAAATGCTGCATTTTAAAACTTGCCGAACAAAACAGGAGTTCGAACAGAGAATCAAAGTTTGGTGTCACAATCGACTACATCTTCTTCGCAACGGTTTCAACAGTTGATGGATATCTCAGGCAAGTCAAATATGATCCCGAACTTGAAGAGATCATACGCTTTCAAATCTTCCAGCGATTAGAAAACAAATGTTAAACAGAATCGAATTCCAAGGAACGAGTTGATAGAAATCGACAATTTACTTAGGCTTTCTCGGTGTGGTTTGTTAGACATGACGACAGATTCTGTTATTGAAGTCAGGTCTCGAGCTACCAGAGTTCCGAAACCGTCTCCACGACCATTTACATCATCTTCTATTTTATCGTCATCGCTTTCCTCTATTAGTTTACTTGTGCAATTTAGTCAAGAGGCTTCGACAAAACAATAATCTTTGATTCTGTTTAATTATATGTATAGACTTAGGTTTGAATCTTTATTGGTGAATTTCTGAATTCATAATTACTTTACTCTTTTTGGTAGAAACTTTTCATTTTATACGCAGTTAAGTAGAATAAATATTCTATATTGGACATCTCACTAGTCACACATCGACATAATGAGAATCCAACACTTACATCTATATTGACATATGATGGGCTTTTCATTTTATATGCAGTTAGATGGAATAGGAATTCCATTTTAGATATCTCACTAGTCTCGCGTCGACATCGTGAGAATCCATTCTTACATTTATTTTGACACATAACAGAGTTTTCATTGGCCATTTATGACCAATCGCTTGACTTTACAAAATTTCAATCTATTTTCTTGTCACTCTCGCTTTGTGCCTCTGACTTCTTTAATTTTAATTCAAGTTGTCATTGGGTGCTTAACAATTTGTTTCAATGATTCTCTTCTCATTAGTTTTATTTAATTAACAACTTCTACCTTTGCCTCCTTAAGAGACACGCTGTAATCATTTAGATTACAAGGATTTACGAAGAAGCTTGTGTTTAGGATTAAATTTCAATTTCTCTCGAGTTTTGAATCATACATGATTCAGATAACAATACCTATATTGTCTATAGGTATAATTTCTTATTGGAAATGTATTTTGTATCGTAACTTCAACTGATACAACCCATATGTCATCCGCATTATTCACTATCGACGACAGGGTTATACAGTTTACTCCATACTTACTTTGGAATTGAACTTCGGATGGTAACGGAATTAAATCATTTTATCATATAATAAACTTATTATTAGTTACCATTGTGTTCTTTTGGCGTCTCTGGTGTCTCCTCGGCATCCTCAGCAGTTATATGGAAAGCTGTTGGCATCATTGTAGTACTCTGTTGGATTGCTCTGCCAACTGGTTGTTCCTGATTAGTAAGCACGCGTGTATTTGGGCAATGCTTGGCATAATGTCCACGCTCACCACAGTTGTAGCATACTTCGTTTCTTTCTGGGCACTCATCGCTTCCATGTCCAATCCGGTTACAAGTGTAACAGGTCACATCTCCAGGGTTGCAGCGTCCGCTATGAAATTTGTTACAGCGTTTACACGATCGCGCTCCTAACTGTATGGAATAAACTCTAGTCTTCTGAGGTGTAGAGGACGCTTGTGACTGTTGCTGATTGGACTTTGATGAACCGAAGAATCTACTAGATTTCTGTTTCTTAGGTGGAGATGGATAAGTAGGACTTATAGCCATCATAACGGGTTCACAACTAGAATCTGTGAATTCTCGCTCCACCATCCTTGCTGCTTCCACAATACTGAGATACGTTGTAAACTTTATGCTACTCATTATCTATAAGTTGGATTCAGACCCAATCTGAATCGGTTTATCTTACGCTCTTCTGTTGCTACTTGATATGACGAGTAGCCACAAAGTCTCGAGAACTCATGCTCGTATTCATCAACAGTCTTAGTTCCTTGTTTCAATTGCATCAACTGCATCTCGAGTTCATCTTGTTTGTCTGTTGGACAGTATTTGGCGTTGAACATCTCCAAGAACTGCTCCCAGTCCAATGTCATAATCGCTTCCTCACCATAAATGCTCCTTTGTGTTTTCCACCAGGCTCTAGCAGCTCCAACGAACAGTGCTGTTGCAAACTTAACTCTATTGCTGTCCAGACATTCTGAGATACTGAAGATATCTTCAGTATGACTTACCCAATCTAACGCTTGTATTGGATCTACTGTGCCTTCAAATGTCATAGCACCACTCGCTTTGAAATCTTTGAATCTACAGCCTTTTGGCTGGACAACTCGTTGATTGACATGCGCATTATCAGAATCGGATTCGCTTGACGGTTCAGTTTGCTTCTTTTTTTATGTTTATTTCTCTTTTCAGTTTTCTTTATTGATTCAATTTGCTCTAGCATAAACTTGTTTTGTTGCTCATTATTCTGGTTAATTAGTTGTTGCATCATTTCCAGGACTTGCTCTGGGGTCATGCCACCTGATGGTCCACCTTCTCCTGACATAGCTCTGAAATACAAATCACTAAGCATTTAGATCATTAGCCTAGCACATTGTACCCTTTCATGCCCCGTTCTACTAGTCTCTGAAACCTATCTTAGTTCAAGCCATCCTGTCATGATTGATACTATAGCATTGCACAAGTTTGAGATCATGTATTACACGTAATACAATGATTCACTCAAACTATTGCTCTGATACCATCCTGTGAGACCCAAGATTTCTTAAAGGTCTCACGTCAAGGCCCAGTAGCAACGCAATATCAATCATGAAACTAAGATAAAATTAACAGTTGCGGAATAAAAGTTAATTGCAAACAGAGACAAAACTAAGTATAAGGTACAAACTTCTAGACTATTTCATCAGAGCACAAATGTAAACTAGCCCAAACCCCAAAGCTCAATCATCTGACAATACCAAGGTGTTGAAACAGGTTCTAAAGCACTTCAAGCTCTTTCAAAGTCCTGACCTATGAACTAGGTCCAACCAATCCTTTGCCTTTACCTGAAAAATAATGCAACAACGGGGTAAGCTTAATTGCTTAGTGAGAATGTAGAATTTCACATTTAACATGCAATTATGAACGCGGAAGCACAAGCACTGCACTCGGCTCATGCACGGCTCAGCTCTATATGCACTGCACTAGGCTCATGCACAGCTCAATCTCGAAGGGACATTGGCCAATTAATGCTCTTTTGATGCGCGACTTTTGCTCAGCTCCCAGTTATAAAACTGTTGTTGCTCTTGAGACTTTTAGACAAATTCATAAGGAATGCTCGGATGATGATAAATCCATACACACGCATCATTAGTGGGGATCAGCCACGTACTGGGCTAGCTACCAGTAAAAGCTCTATATGGATATCATCGGAATGCTCAGCTCTAGCTACCCTCTGTGCTTTCATCACGTAAATCAGCACATCATAAGCCTAACATTAACCCAACACTGAGCAATAGTGATGGTGTTAAGCTTAACAATCAAATGACTCGTCAAAGAATCGAATCTAGAAGAAGAAATACTCAGCTCAACAAATCATAGTAAATATACTATGACAATATATCAATAAGCTCAAGATCAGAATGCCAAATAAATCAGTATCATGCAACAAAAGTCTCAATTCACATAAATATGCAGTTAAAGTGAAATCTACAACTCACAGTTACTGGTTATTTATGATCTTTTACTTTCTGGCTCTGGCACTGTTGCTCACAATCTGTAGTGGATTAGAACCACTATTTGACTTATGTCAGACTTTCAGATGCTCGCCATCTTGCTTGTTGCTCAATCTGTTAATAATAATATCAATTCTGATATTTATTAGCTTTTATATCATCTGAATAATATATTCAGTATTCATTCGTTTAATAATGCTCAAAGTTCGTTCGTTGGTCTTTTAATTTCAATATCTCATTCTTTCATATATATATATATATATATATATATATATATATATATATATATATATATAATCATTAAGCTAATTATTTTATGTGTTGTTCATGTAATTTATTCAAGATATTCAATTTAAGGAGTGGGTTTCGAGTTTACATACTAATTTCAAAGTATGATAATAATTTTGAAAACATCATTTGATTTAAATGCTCAAATTCTAAGCTTACATGTTAAACTCGAATTATATAGTTTTATTTTGAAAAAGTCAAACTTCCAAGCTAAATTTTAAAATTGAATGTACATTAATTCAAAGGTTTATGACTAAATTCAAATACCCAGGCTTAATTCAAATATGTTGGTAAAAATTCAATTCATGGTCATCAATTTCAAACATCAAATTCGAAGCCTGTTCTTGAATTTAATGTCATTTCGAATTTATTGTGTAAACTCGAATTGCATGCCTCGACTTTACACAATTTTGACTACTATATGTTAAATTCGAAGCCTATGGACTAATTCAAGGTATCAAATTCGAATTAGGGAGGTTAAAGTCGAATTCCCTATTAAACTCGAAGGCTATTTCGAACTTAAGGATAAATTCGAATCCCTCTTCGATTTTATGGCTAAATTCGAGTTTGTTTCATGTAATTCGAGTTTGTTCTTGGTTTCTCGAATTTGTTCATCATCCACAGCTTTAAATCTTACATTTTAGGCCTAAAATCACAAAATATGTTAAATATTACTCCTAGGTTCACTTATATTATACTTATTTTAGTTAAATCTATAGTTATTCTAGCTGTAATCTCATAAAAATGATAAATTCGAGATTATAACTTCAAAACCGAAAATATAAAGCTTAAAACGTAAATTTTTACCTCAATTCTGTATGTAATCACTCGAGAAACTGTAGAATCTTGTAGTATACTCCGAGATCTTTTCAATGATGTATAAATCTTGCTAATCGGTCGGTTGATTTGGAAGAAATCTTAGAGAGAGAGTGGAGAGAGAAAATTCTAGAGAAAGAGAGTGTGTGTAGAGAGAGAGAGGATCATATTGTAAATGAAGCTTAAATTACGTTTATATACTTTAACTAGTTATGATTGTTACTTAACCCACTATTATTTTCGTATCTTATATATCTTTTATTTAATTATCTTAATAATTTATTAACTCATAATTTAAATTTAAATGTATACTTATATAATTTAATTAAATATTTCAATACTTAATTAAATTATAATTCAAATAATGTAATAAAATTACATTATTGGTTCGATAATCAGATAATTAATTGGGCTAAAATTTGGGTTGTTACAGAATGGGCTCCACCACGCACAAACTTTGTCCCCGAAGTTAGATATGTTCGAACAGAGTTGGGCAGATAGTTTTTATAATATCTCTTAATTACCAAGACTGATATGAACCTTTGTGGTGTTTCCACTGAACGAGCACCATCTGTATTTCAACTAAGTACATAATTAAATTATGATTAGTGACACTAATCATACACTAATACAAGTAATTAACATTAAGTATGCAAGACTAAAACAATCCATTAAAACAATGCATCCAAAAGTATTTATGAATTTACAAGAAAAGGGAAATACAAGAATACATTTCTAAATACTTTTATACAAAAAAAATGAAAATACACCAAAAATACCCCCTTAGACCGGCCCTAGGAGGGTACATAAAGGACTTGATATAATTCTTTTTACTCAACATATCAAAATCAAATCCTCTTTATTTCAATTCATCCAAGATTTACACTATTCTTCATCATTTCACCATCTTTTCAAGATCCAATTTTCCCTATAAATAGAGAACATTTCCATTCATTTTAATCACACGAAAACCCTTCTTTTCTCTCTTCAAAACCGGTCATAGGCCCTCTCAAAGCCAAAAACCTTCAATTTTTGGTGTTCTTGAAGTATTTCAGGTGTTCTTCATATTTTGAAGTGTTCTTGGTGCAACTTTTGCAAGAGTTTCAACTTCTTCTCATTTGCATTCTTCTAAACCATCAAAGCAAGTAAATACTAACTTATTTCATCTTATATTTATGTTTATATAAGTCTTGCAAAATATATATAGTCACCAACTACAAGTTTCATAAAAACTCAAGTTTATAAATCACTAGTTTTGTTTTTAAGTTGTTTTCTTCAAATGTGTTTATAAATATATAAACACATTATGTAAGTGTAAATATTATGAAAACAAGTGATATATATGTGTTTTATCACTTTTATACAAGTAGTCTTTGAATAAACAACAAGAATCACTAGTTATTTCAAGTTTATGAACTACGGAATTTTGGCAGAAAAGTTGCATCGACTTTGAAAAATCATAATTCTTGTCTCAAAAGTAGATATATGTCTTAACTAAAAATCTGGAAGTTTTCATAATTTATTATGGGGTTTAGAACCCCCAGATATTATTTGGGAACCCGAAAGTTTGACAACTCAAAAATGGCCAGCATAGGGTTTTCAACAAACTTTTTCCCTAACCTAAACACCTCGAAAAATGGCCGTTCTTGACTTTAAAAATTCTTTGTATATAGTAGTTTAATGTCCAAGAAAACCAAAGCCTAAATCGTTTTGGAGCTTGGTCAAAAACAACCTCAAAGTAGGCCGAAAAACCTTCGAAAAGCTGGAAAATTATATATATATATACTGTTAGGCACAAAAAGGCCTCAGTCAAACCTGTTCTACATCTGAGGGGGAGATTGATAATCAAACCTGTTGATGTATTTGAAGGTTGAATTTAAGGCCTGTTATATGCCTTATTGAAGCCTGAAAATGATTTGCAATATTAGTCATAAGCTGTTCTATGTGTTGCATGTGTTGCAACTAAGACAGTTTGTCCAAGCTGCTCTGTCTGCTGAACAGGCTGGACATAAACTGTCTACGCTGCTCTACACTGGTGAGCAGCTTGAGCACATTTAAAGTGTTCTGTTCTTTGTGAACAGAACCTGTTCTTTGTGAACAGGCTAAACACTTTATGGAATATGTTTCCAAGTCATCATGTATTATTTTTGACTGCAAGATCAGTTTACAAAGTCGAAGACAAAGTGGAAAACAGAACTGCTCAGCCTGCCCAAGTTGTTCTGTAACATGAAGACAAAAGGTTATTTGAAAAAGGGTGACAGACCTTTTTCTTATATCAAAATAGGCCTTTACAAGGAAGAAAGACGCAAAGTTGACATTCCTAAATTAGTTAAAGGCAATGCAACAGTAGACAAAGTAAAAAGACAAAAGTTCTGCACATATGAAGACAAGTCTGCTTTTCAGAAAAGTGCAGAAAAGGTTATGTTGTCTTTTCAACAAGACTTCTCCTTTTTCATTCCGTCCAATGAAGATATTTCTCTTAGATCCTCTGAGTGAGTATAAAAGGAAGCTTCTAAGGACAGAAAGAAGTGTGAAGAAAGCTAAGTGCTGAAACCAAGAGTGAACGTGCAAGTGTGATTTTCATGCATGCAAGCCTTCTGTGTAAATCAGTATCTGTGTGTCTAAGCTGTTTTACATAAGTTGTTCCCTTAAGTCTTGTAAACACAGTGAGTGCTTCTTAGTGAGTGTATTCATTGTATTCTAGTTTGAGTTTGTCTTAGACTAGTAAACATATTGTTGTATCTGTCATCTCAGCTTGAACTATTCCGCATTCAAGCTTGTTTGTAATTAACAAATTGTTGATAATACATACAAACATTGAGAAAATAATGTGTAGTTTTTAAATAGCTGTATTCACCCCCCCTCTACAGCTTAAAGCTATATACTTTGGGAACCTCTCGGGACCTACAACTGGTATCAGAGCGGTTTAGAGTGTGTGTCATTCTAGATCTCTCATTCTCCCAAGTTTCCATGGACAACAGTACTGCAAATTCTTCTTACTATGACAATGGCTCTATGGGCAAACCTCCAAAATTTAATCATAAAAACTTCTCTGGTTGGAAGTGCAGAATGATGCTCTATTTAGAGAATCTGGATGTAGAACTGCCAGAGATAGTGACGGAGGGTCCCTATGTGCCAACCTCTGTTACTACCATAACTCCAGCGGTTGAAGGAGTTGCTCCTGAAATCAGGACCTTTGAGAAAGCTAAAGCTGAATGGTCTGATGAAGACAAGAGACTGGTGGCTCTGGATGCAAAGGCCAGAAACAATCTGGTCATTTCTCTTTCTGATGATGTGTTCAAACAGGTTGAGAAAATGAAGACAGCAAAGGAAATGTGGGATACTTTGTGTACCGTCTATGATGGACCCACAATCACACTGGACAACAGGATCAACAATCTTGTTAGACAGTTGAACTTTTCTTTGCTAAACCAAAGGAGACTCTCACTGAAACCTACACCAGGTTTACTGCTTTAGTGAATGATCTCAAAGCTGTTGGGATCACTAAGGACAGTCTCACCCTGGTGAATAAATTTCTGGACATTCTACCTGAAGAGTGGAACTACTTCTCAACAATTCTAAGGAACTCAGGTACTATCAGAAGTATGGATCTAGTCAATCTGTATGGATCCTTACTGAATGATGAACAATCAAGGCAACAAAAGAGAAATGCCTTGGAAATGTCCAAAAGAGGTGCAGCCTTTGTGGCTAATGTGAGACAGCCTGTAAATCAGGTGAGTGATGTGTTCACTCAACCTGATCAACAGGATGATGACAAGGAGGAAGTGTCAGATGAAGAAGATATTGCAGATCTTGCTGCACAAGATGATGAGCAAATGATAGCTATGCTTGTCAAAAGGTTCAACAAGAAAAGGTTTGGAAGAAACATGCTGCAAGGAAATTCAGGTGCTGGCAAAAAGAAGGCATTTGATAAATCCAAGGCTGAGTGTTTCAAATGTGGCAAAACTGGTCATATAGCTGCTGACTGTGTGTCAAAAGCTATTGGTCAGTCATCCAAACCATACAAGACAAACAAGGATGATGGTTATAGGGTTAAGTACCTTATGGCCATGGCTAAGCTGAGGAAGTTGGAAAACTCAGTGGGTTTCAACCGCCAAAAGGGACTTATGGCAGAGACTTGTGATTGGGAGGAATCTGATTCATCATCTGATGAAGAAGACAATCAATGTCTGATGGCCAACACTGATGTCCCATCAACAAGCAGTTTCAAACAGGATATGGCTGAAGCTGAAGCTTTCAGCAGCTTAGAGAACTGGAATCCTACTATGATGTATAAGGTACTGCTGCTCCTGTAACAAAATCCAAAGCCAGGTCCAAGCTTGTTAAAAGGACCCTGGCAACTGAAGCTGGGCCTGTGAAAAAGAAGGCCAAAACAGCTCAGTCTGAGTCTGTTCCTTTAGCCTCTGTGGCTGAGGAGGAGCAGGCTCCTCACCCTGGTTCATTTGTTGAGCCTGAAGCCTTTGTGGCTGGTGCCTCTGTGGCACAAGAGACTATGGAACAGGCCAGCCCCACTGTTCCTGACCCAGTCTCACACCCTGTCCAAACAGATCCTCTCCCCTCTCCACAATCACCCACTCCATCCATTCTCTATCACAGAAAATCAATTTCTAAAAAGAAAACAGCCCACAAAACCACCTCCTCTGTTCCCTCTCAACAGGGTTCAGTTGAAAAAGAAGCAACCTCAGCTGCCTCTCCTATTTTGGGAGCAGGTTCAGCTCACTTGGAGCCTGCTTCACTCCAATCTGAGTCTACCCAGCGTCAGCCTAGACCCTCTGGTTCCTCCCAACAGGAACCAGTTGTACAAACAGAGATACCCACATCAACTATCCCAGCCTCCCAACAGGCTGAGGATATTGAAAGACAGGAGTCCTCTCCACTCCATACTGTGTCCACACTGTCCCCCACTCATATCTCCTCACACCCTGAGTCTGCACGAGGTGTCCACGCTGCTGGTATAGACCAATCAGCAGCTCAGTCTCAAACTTCTGCTCCCCATGATACAGCTGTTCTACACCAAACAGCTGCTGAGGGACCAACAACCCAAGCTGATGAACCTCAGGGATCACACCATCCCTCTGGTGAGGCTGCTCCCTCCATGCAAATTCCATCAGCAGGTTTCACCACTGCTGATGTTGAAATGCATATCCCATCTCCCAATGATGAGGTGCCTTTAGAGCAAGGCACTGCAGAGGGAACCACCACTGGTCTTCATGAGGGTGTTGCAACACAAGCAGCATCTGAAAGGCCCCAAACATCATCCCCTTCTCCTGGTGATGCAGCTACAGCCGCTGCTGAAGGACCCTTTGATCCCTCCAACCTGGGCCATCTTACTTTTGCCCAGGCTATGGAGCTTCTGTCCAAAGTCCCTCTTCCCTCTCCATCACATCCTCAAACACCAGCTTCATCATCATCTTCTCCATCTACCCACTCAAAACAATCTACCCATACACCTCCATCTCCCAAAGACCTGCCTTTGAAGGATCAGCTTTCTTTGCTGACCAACAAAGTTGGTTCTTTGGAAAACACCATGAACTCTCTACCCTCCATCATATCAGACTCTGTGTCTGCACAGCTTCAGGGGTTACTTGATTCGTTCAAGGCCTCTTTCCCTACCACTCCAAAGCCTGATTAATCTCCACAGCTGTTAGCACTCACTGCTCAGCTGCAAACTGTGTCCACCTCCCTTTCCTCTATTCTTTCCATTCAGCAGGACTCTGTGTCCTCAATGACAGCTATTTCCCAACAGCTGTCATCACTTCTTACTTCTTGCAACTCTACCCTTCCAGCCACTCTGGCTAGCTTACAAACTCTAATTGGCTCCCTATCAAACTCTGTGTCATCAGATCTTGCTGATGTGCAAGATTCTCTAGAACTTCATCTTGCACAGCTGCAAACTCTGCTGTTCACAGCGTCTGACAGGGAAAATATTATTAAGCTCACATCCCTAGCTGATTCCCACTCCTCTTCTCTTCAGACCTGTCTTTCCCAGCTTACTGAGGTGAAGGATAACTTGGCTTACTTAGTGACTAGCCTTGTTGGTCCTAAACCTTCTGCTAAACCTGCTGGCAAGCCTGCTGACTTTGTGTCTTCAGGCAGACCAGGTGTTGAAATCGCTGCTTCATCTCCTTCAAAGGGGGAGAAGTCATCTGCCTCGAAGACTAAGTCTAAGGGGGAGAAAACTTCTTCTCCTAAGGAGATACCAGTGTCTGCAACTCACACTGGTCAGCCAGCAGATGTCTTTGAAACAGGTACAGCTGAAGGTGCCTCTCAAGCTGCTATGCCTACTCAGGCTATCTCTCCAAACCCTGCTCAGTCTAAGGGGGAGGATGTCATTCCTGAGGACAGGCCTAGCAGTAAAAGGAGGCACTTAATTCTAACTGAAGAAGAAGAAGAAGAAGAGGAATTCCTGAGGCTGCTGTCACTACAGCAGCAGCTAAAGGAAAAGAAAAGGCAGCTGATGATCCCATACAGCAGAAAGAGGCAGAAATTCAATTTCACATGGCCAGGGCTAAAGAGATGGGTCTTCCTATGCACAAGTACTTTGAGTTTAGAGAAGAACAGCTTCAAGCTCTGGAGGAATTGAGAAAAGAAGAAGAATCTGCTAAAGCTGCTAAATCCTTTGCACTCCAAGAAGCAAAGAAAATTAAAATGTCTACCTTGGAGGTGCAAAAGAAACTAATGGAAGCTGCCAGACAATCAGCAGGGGAGAAAGAGAAGGAAGTAGAGAAAGGTACTCAGGTCTCTGTGACCAAATCAACAGTACCCCATGCAAGAGCTCAATACCACTTTGACAACTTGGCTAGGAAAAAGTTTCAAGATGTTGCTGAAAGAAGGCTAGCCAAGGAAGCAATTGTCAAAGCTGTCCCTGTATCAAGGAAAGGCAGTCAGTGGAAGCTTAAAATAACAAGGATGGGTGCAACAGGCCCAGAATTGGAAACTTATGACCACACTGATGTAGCTCAGATGGGATACAGGGAGGGGATTGAGCTGGCAGTTGCCCTGAGTGAATCAAAGTCTGAAACTGCTAAACAGATCAGGGCATATGTCAAGAAGTTGATGGAAAGAGTAAAGGATCTTGGCCTGATATCTAAGGAAATTAGTGAAGGTGTCTTTGTGACACATCCAAAAATAAAGGCCAGGAGAACAAAGAAGGACACAGAGATGGAGCTACTCCTTACACTGATCGAACAGGGCGACTATGCCATTGAAATGAAGGGAGTTGATCATAGCCTGCCAAGTGGAATAGAGTTTGAGGATGGCAAAATTATTGAAGAACCTGAGCTGGGGGCATTTTTTGTAGATCCACTAACTCAGAAGAAGTGCTTCCAAAGAGCCTCAGAGTTGTACAAAGTTGATCTGAGACAACTTGCCGCCTTCAGACTTGCAGTTTCATTTAGGCAGTCTAGCAAATGGAGAGCAGCCGTCTGGGATCAGCACAGAGGCTTCTATGAAAGAGGAGAGCTCAATGATCCCAAGTTCATGGTCATCAGAAGTGAAGTTGAGGAACTTGAGGATACAAGAGAAGAACTGGAAAAGATGTTCCAGGATCCCCCTCCAATGGAGTAAAGTCCATCTACCATCTGGGTAGGTGAAGAATGGAAGCTGTCCATCAGTTGGACAGGCTTACCGTTTTCTGTTCCCAACAAAAACAGTCCAATGTACATTAGTTGTACTCTATGTTACATATGTTGTAATTCTCTTTTACATTAGTTGTAAAATACATTAGTGCATTAGTTGTACTCTTGTAAAAACATGTGTTGTTGTAATCAAGAATCAGTGTATATAAAAACTGATCTTTTACTTTACTGTAATGTTGTAATTTTATTTCAGCAAATGTACTGTAAAAATATATAGTGATTTTTGATAAGACCAGCTTAGACTGGTTATTGCAAATAGGGGGAGATTGTTAGGCACAAAAAGGCCTCAGTCAAACCTGTTCTACATCTGAGGGGGAGATTGATAATCAAACCTGTTGATGCATTTGAAGGTTGAATTTAAGGCCTGTTATATGCCTTATTGAAGCCTGAAAATGATTTGCAATATTAGTCATAAGCTGTTCTATATGTTGCATGTGTTGCAACTAAGACAGTTTGTCCAAGCTGCTCTGTCTGCTGAACAGGCTGGACATAAACTGTCTACGCTGCTCTACACTGTTGAGCAGCTTGGGCAATTTTAAAGTGTTCTGTTCTTTCTGAACAGAACCTGTTCTTTGTGAACAGGCTAAACACTTTATGGAATATGTTTCCAAGTCATCATGTATTGTTTTTGACTGCAAGATCAGTTTACAAAGTCGAAGACAAAGTGGAAAACAGAACTGCTCAGCCTGCCCAAGCTGTTCTGTAACATGAAGACAAAAGGTTATTTGAAAAAGGGTGACAGACCTTTTTCTTATATCAAAATAGGCCTTTACAAGGAAGAAAGATGCAAAGTTGACATTCCTAAATTAGTTAAAGGCAATGCAACAGTAGACAAAGTAAAAAGACAAAAGTTCTGCACATATGAAGACAAGTCTGCTTTTCAGAAAAGTGCAGAAAAGGTTATGTTGTCTTTTCAACAAGACTTCTCCTTTTTCATTCCGTCCAATGAAGTTGTTTCTCTTAGATCCTCTGAGTGAGTATAAAAGGAAGCTTCTAAGGACCTTAAGAAGTGTGAAGAAAGCTAAGTGCTGAAACCAAGAGTGAACGTGCAAGTGTGATTTTCATGCATGCAAGCCTTCTGTGTAAATCAGTATCTGTGTGTCTAAGCTGTTTTACATAAGCTGTTCCCTTAAGTCTTGTAAACACAGTGAGTGCTTCTTAGTGAGTGTATTCATTGTATTCTAGTTTGAGTTTGTCTTAGACTAGTAAACATACTGTTGTATCTGTCATCTCAGCTTGAACTATTCCGCATTCAAGCTTGTTTGTAATTAACAAATTGTTGATAATACATAAAAACATTGAGAAAATAATGTGTAGTTTTTAAATAGCTGTATTCACCCCCCCCTCTACAGCTTAAAGCTATATACTTTGGGAACCTCTCGGGACCTACATATATATATATATATATATATATATATATATATATATATATATATATATATATATATATATATATATATATATATATATATATATATATATATTTATATATATATATATATATGTATGTATGTATGTATGTATGTATGTATGTATGTATGTATAAACTTGACGTTTTAAGTGAGTTTTATTTATAAACTTGTAATGTTGGGTGATTTAAGACATAAAAACCTATACATATACATATTATCATATATGAGAGTTATTAAGTCCGTATTATCACTTAGGACTCGACTAAACACATCCGGTGCATCAACCATCAACGAATGTAAAACTTGCATTTTTTGCGCTTACTTTGACATCGCACGCTCGGTGAATCTTCATAGCCCCTATTTTCACTATCTATTAGGGTGGAAATACATGCACTATTTTAATATGGACATCAAAACTGTTTATTTCTTATATGTATTACATGTGTGGATCCATCAGCCCTCAAATCATGAATCGTTAATTGCATTTATTTGTAAGCGCGAATATATTGTGGATAGATCTATCGGGAGTCATGTCCCCCATTCGGGTTAGTCTTAATCGGCTAACGACGTGATGCATATATATTCAACACACGGTATTACGTATGGGAATACTGCACATGGCAAACTCATTTAATTAAGCTTCTGTTGCATGATGGTTTGTGTGATACATACATGGAATTTATGCTTTATAATCAACTCATCTGATAATGTCCATACAATTGGTCTTTTCGCGTAAACCTATGAGCTCACCAACAATTTTGTTGACGTATTTTAGCATGTATTTTCAGGAAATTAAGGCAAGTGCACCGCATCGGAAGTATTTTCAAGCTTCCGTACTTTTGGAGTCGCATGCATTTTCAAACCATCGGAGATTTATTTGCATTATTTTGGTTAATTTAATTATGTATTTAAATCTCTGTATCTTGCGAACTACACTTTATCATTTCGGGCTATGTAAAACATTTCTATATTTTTAAGTTATATCGATGTATTTTGAAAACGTCCATATAGTGGTCGTTCGTTATGATTATGGTTACGCTTCCACGACGTCACGCTTCGTTGCCAACCGGGGTAATGGGGTGTGACAGATTGGTATCAAAGCCATAGTTATAGTGAACTAGGTTGCATTAGTACCCTAGACTATAACTGCACTTAAGTTTTGCTGATTTTTGAAAATATTTTATAACTAACTAAAGGACTATAAATGGACCTTGATAGCAGAAAACATGTCGAACAACACCATCATCATTTTGTCCGATTCTGAGGATGAGTACACCCCCATGAGCCCCGAAGTCACGAACTTTTTCACCGAAGAAGATCCGTCAGAAGAAGAGGACCCCTCCGAGGAACCAATGAAGGAATCTGAAGAGGAGCCCATGGAGGAGGAACCCATGGGAGAAGACAAAACCAGAGGGGATCCACCACCCCTGGTGATCCCCTCCTACACCCCATATCACCCGGAGGTTCCATCATTCACACCATACCGTCCCCACCCCCAACGGCCCAAAAATGTTGTTTACACCCCGCAAGAGAGTTTTCATGCCGAGACGGGAGACTATTCCCATCCCGGCTCCCCAATCAAGTCCACCACCATAGCAAGGACGGGCAAACGCCCGAAGGTGGGGCTGGATGCCCGAGACCCTCCAAGAGTGGAGGAGGGAATCCCCTCCCACTTTGAGATTTGAGGACCATCCTCCGCACCTACCCCATCACTCACCCAAGAAACCGCCGAACATATCATACCACTCTTGGTAGCACGGTCTTCAAGGCACAACCTCCAAGTGCGGTTGCTTAACCAAGACATTGGAGAGATGACAACCCGTTTAGAGCGGGAGGAGTTACAAAACTCCAACGTGTACTGGGCTAACCAGCACGCCCTCGCCATCCAACAGGCCGGGCTAGATGAGCTTCGGCAACGATTAGCCGAAAGCGAGGCCCGTAATGAGGAGCTGACTCAGCGCCTCAATGCATTGGAAAAGGGAGAGACCCCCGATCACTCCCACACCTAGTGTAGGACTAAAAATTTTCGGGTAATAACCCGCCCCCAATGTAAGAAAATTATGAATGATTAATGAAAATTGCAAGTTATTTATGAATCTGGGTTTGATGATTATAGAACTATGCCTTAAGAAAAAATTTAAATCTTTAAGACTCAACTTCTTACACTATGCTCTTTTCTTTAAACTTTAAGATAATGTCGCCAAAGAGAGCTATGAACGCCGCCGAGATAGAACAACTGGTCGCACAACGAGTGGCAGCAGCTATAGCCACCTATGAAACCAACAGAAATAGCAACGCGAACGGCGACGGAGGTGCTAGTCGCACCACGGGAGGATATGATTCAACCCAGAAAGGGTGTGGAATCAAAGGATTCTTAAGTTGTAAGCCTCGATACTTCAACGAAACTGAAGGTGCTGTCGGACTAGTTCACTGGTTCGAGAAACTGGAGTCGGTGTTTCGTGTTAGTGGTTGCATCGAGGATGAGAAGGTCAAGTTCGCCACCCACACTCTTCAAGATGGCGCCTTGACATGGTGGAACTCATATGCCCAGTCTGTGGGAATCGATACAGCTTATCAACTTGCTTGGACCGAGTTAAAGCAGATTATGACAGACGAGTATTGTCCTAGAAACAAGCTGCAAAAGATGGAGTCAAAGTTTTGGAATCTGGCTATGAAGGGAACGGATGTAGCTGGGTACACCAACCATTTTCATGAGTTGAGTCTACTGTGCCCACAGATGGTCACTCCGCAATACAAGAAAATTGAGCACTACATTTGGGGACTCGCCCCCCAAATCCAAGGAAATGTTACCGCATCCAACCCAACTACTATCCAGAGCGCCATTCGAATGGCAAATAATTTGATGGACCAAGTGGCCCGAAGGAACGAGGCCAAAGCTGGGGAGACAAGGGGAAATGAGAAGATAAATCGGGGAAAGGTTCGGGTTCACAGTCCAAAAAGCCCGAAACAATCAAAGCTTTTGTCGCTGGAACTGAGTCTAAGAAGGGCTATACCAGCACTAAACCATGGTGTAACCGATGCACCTACCATCACGTAGGTCCCTGTCCAACCCCTTGCGGGAAATGTAAGAAGCTCGGTCATCTGACCCAAGACTGCAAGTTTAATACCAAGGAAGGCAGCAGCGTCACGCAAAGAAGCTGCTTTGAATGTGGGAACACTGGACATTTCAAGAAAGATTTCCCCAAGTTAAGGAACAATGGTGGAGCTCAAGGGAGAGCTTTTGTATTGGGAGCAGGCGACGCTCGTCAGGATCCCAACATAGTGACGGGTACATTCCTTCTCAAAGATATATATGCTTATGTGTTATTTGATACTGGGGCTGATAGAAGTTTTATATTTGCTAAGTTTAATGAACAACTGAATGCCACTCTTTCCCCATTAGGAAATGCTTATGCCATAGAATTAGCGGACGGAAAGTTGATTGAAGCGAATAGTATAATTAAGGAGTGCACACTAAAATTGGCAGATCATCCCTTAAAGATAAACTTGATGCCTATTGAACTCGGAAGCTTTGATATCGTTATTGGTATAGATTGGTTGTCAGACAACTATGGTGAAATCTTATGTGGTAAGAAGGTCGTAAGAATACCACTTAAGAAAAAGAAAGTCCTCACAGTCCAAGGAGAAAGAAAGAATCGCCAGTTGAACGTCATCTCTGGTCTAAGAACGCTGAAATGCCTTCGAAGAGGTTGTCAAGAAGTGTTAGTTCAGCTAGTGGAAAAGGAATCAAATGAGAAGCGACTGGAAGAAATCCTGGTAGTTCGTGACTACCCAAAAGTCTTTCCTGAAGACTTGCATGGACTTCCACCAACTAGGCAAGTAGAACTTTAGATTGACTTGATGCCTGGAGCTGCACCTGTCGCACGAGCACCCTACCGCTTGGCACCATCAGAGATGCAAGAATTATCCAATCAGTTGCAAGAACTGTTGGAGAGGGGATTCATCCGACCAAGTTCCTCACCTTGGGGAGCTCCGGTCTTGTTTGTCAAAAAGAAGGACGGATCCTTTAGGATGTGTATCGATTATCGAGAGTTGAACAAGTTAACGATCAAAAACCAGTACCCTCTTCCCAGAATCGACGACTTATTCTATCAACTCCAAGGATCTAGTTTTTACTCTAAGATTGATCTGCGATCCGGTTATCATCAAGTGAAAGTTCGGGAGGAAGATATACCCAAGACATCGTTCAGAACTCGTTATGGACATTACGAATTTCAAGTGATGCCATTCGGTTTGACCAACGCACCAGCCATATTCATGGATCTCATGAATCGAGTGTGTAAACCGTATTTGGACAAATTCGTAATAGTGTTTATAGACGATATCCTTATCTATTCCAGAAATAAGGAGGAGCATGAGCAGCATTTAAAGTTAATTTTGGAGCTTCTAGAGAAAGAACAGTTGTACGCCAAATTCTCTAAGTGTGAATTTTGGCTACGAGAAGTCAAATTCCTAGGGCATGTGATCAATAGCCAAGGGATTCAAGCAGACCCATAAAAAATCGAGGCCATTAAGAACTGGGCAACTCCTAGGACTCCCACTGAAATCCGTCAGTTCTTAGGTCTTGCCGGCTATTATAGGCGATTCATAGAAAACTTCTCGAAGATAGCTGGTTCTTTAACGGAATTGACTCGAAAGGACATAAAGTACAACTGGGGTGAAGATCAGGAAACGGCATTCCAACTGTTGAAGCAAAGATTGTGTAGTGCACCTATTTTGTCCCTTTCGGAAGGAACAGAAGATTTTGTTGTTTATTGCGATGCCTCACACAACGAATTGGGTTGTGTGTTAATGCAAAGAGACAAGGTTATCGCTTATGCATCGCGGCAACTTAAAGTTCATGAGGTAAACTACACGACTCACGACTTGGAGCTTGGAGCTGTGGTGTTTGCTTTCAAAATATGGATGCACTACCTTTATGGTACAAAGTGCACGGTATTTACAGATCACAAGAGCCTTCAGCATATTCTGAACCAGAAAGAGTTAAACATGAGGCAACGTCGCTGGGTTGAGCTACTCAACGATTACGACTGTGAGATTCGATATCATCCGGGTAAGGCAAATGTTGTAGCTGATGCCTTAATCCGGAAGGAGCGAGTTAAACCCTTGAGAGTTCGAGCTTTGGTCATGACTATACAGTCAAACTTGAACTCTCAAATCCGCGAAGCACAAGAGGAAGCAGTCAAGGAGGGTAATCTGCTAGATGAGGCCTTGCGAGGAATGGATAAACAGTTTGAAATCAAGACCGATGGATGTCGGTACTTCATGAGCAGAATTTGGCTACCAAAATTCGGAGGGTTAAGGAAGCTGGTCATGGATGAAGGGCATAAAACAAGATATGCTATTCACCCAGGGTCAGATAAGATGTATCACGACCTGAAGGAAATGTATTGGTGGCCAATCATGAAGGCTGACATTGCTACGTATGTCAGCAAGTGCTTAACGTGTTTGAAAGTCAAGGCTGAGCACTAGAAGCCATCAGGATTGTTGAACTACCCCAGTGGAAGTGGGAGAATAGAACCATGGACTTCATCACAAAGTTGCCAAAGAATTCTGGAGGATATGACACCATTTGGGTGATTGTGGATCAACTCACAAAGACTGCACACTTCTTGCCAATCAAGGAGACTGATAAGATGGATAAGTTAACACGAATCTATCTTAAAGAAGTCGTTTCAAGGCATGGAGTTCCCGTATCAATTATATCAGATAGGGACAGCCGGTTCACATCAAGATTTTGGCAATCGTTACAAGAGGCATTGGGTACACGCCTAGACATGAGCACAACCTATCACCCGCAGACGTACCGTCAGAGTGAAAGAACGATTCAGACCATGGAAGACATGCTAAGGGCATGTGTTATCGACTTTGGCAAAAGTTGGGACAGGCACCTGCCATTAGTTGAGTTTTCCTATGACAACAACTATCACTCGAGTATTAAGACTGCTCCATTCGAGGCACTTTTTGGGCTGAGATATGAGATAGCCAGATCACTGGACCCGAGATCATTCAGGAGACTACAGAAAAGATAGTCCAGATTCGGAACCAATTAAAGATCGCCCGGGATCGACAGAAAAGCTATGCCGATGTTCGACGGAAGGATTTGGAATTTCAGGAGGGAGATCAAGTTATGCTGAAAGTCTCGCCTTGGAAAGACGTAATCCATTTTGGGAAACGAGGAAGACTCAATCCTCGTTATATCGGACCATTCAAAATTTCCAAAAGAATTGGCCCGGTAGCCTACCGACTCGATCTGCCCCCAGAGCTTAGTAATGTTCATAATACCTTCCATGTATCCAACCTTAAGAAATGTTTGGCTGATGAAACACTCGTCAAACCCATGGACGAGCTGGAGTTAGACGATAAGCTGAACTTCGTTGAAAAACCCGTGGAAATAATGGACCGAGAAGTCAAGAAACTAAAGCACAGCCGGATCCCGATAATAAAAGTCAGATGGAACTCTAAGCAAGGTCCTGAGTTTACATAGGAACGTGAAGATCAGTTCCGGGAAAAATACCCTCATCTGTTCTCAAATACTCAAGCAGTGGAGAACACGAGCTAATTTCGGGGCGAAATTTCCCTAACAGGGGGAGACTGTAACATCCGGCATTAAACCAGGTTAGCAACTACGACCTAATCAGTATTTAATAGCCAATTATAACCTCATCAGTGGTCATTAGAAATTAATCAAAGTGATTAACAAGGTTCATGAAGAAATTCAACTCAATTAGAATCAAATTCATCGGTGCGATGAATCGGCAAACCAATTAATCCGATCGATAAGTACATAATTAAATTATGATTAGTGACACTAATCATACACTAATACTAGTACTTAACATTAATTATGCAAGACTAAAACGATTCATTAAAACAATGCATCCAAAAGTATTTATGAATTTACAAGAAAAGGGAAATACAAGAATACATTTCTAAATACTTTTATACAAAAAAATGAAAATAAACCAAATATACCCCCTTAGGCTGGCCCTAGGAGGGTACATAAAGGACTTGATATAATTTTTTTACTCAACATATCAAAATCAAATCCTCTTTATTTCAATTCATCCAAGATTTACACTATTCTACATCATTTCACCATCTTTTCAAGATCCAATTTTTCCTATAAATAGAGAACATTTCCATTCATTTTAATCACACGAAAACCCATCTTTTCTCTCTTCAAAAACCGGCCATAGGCCCTCTCAAAGCCAAAAACCTTCAATTTTTGGTGTTCTTGAAGTATTTCAAGTGTTCTTCATATTTTGAAGTGTTCTTGGTGCAACTTTTGCAAGAGTTTCAACTTCTTCTCATTTGCATTCTTATAAACCATCAAAGCAAGTAAATACTAACTTATTTCATCTTATATTTATGTTTATATAAGTCTTGCATAATATATATAGTCACCAACAACAAGTTTCATAAAAACTCAAGTTTATAAATCACTAGTTTTGTTTTTAAGTTGTTTTCTTCAAATGTGTTTATAAATATATAAACACATTATGTAAGTGTAAATATTATGAAAACAAGTGATATATATGTGTTTTATCACTTTTATACAAGTAGTATTTGAATAAACAACAAGAATCACTAGTTATTTCAAATTTATGAACTACAGAATTTTTGGCAGAAAAGTTGCATCAATTTTGAAAAATCATAACTAATTCATAACTTAAGAAAATGAGTAATTCTTGTCTCAAAAGCTAGATATATGTCTTAATTAAAAATCTGGAAGTTTTCATAATTTATTATGGGGTTTAGAACCCCCAGATATTATTTGGGAACCCGAAAGTTTGACAACTCAAAAATGGCCAGCATAGGGTTTTCAACAAGCTTTTTCGCTAACCTAAACACCTTGAAAAATGGCCGTTCTTGAATTTAAAAATTCTTTGTATATAGTAGTTTAATGTCCAAGAAAACCAAAGCCTAAATCGTTTTGGAGCTTGGCCAAAAACAACATCAAAGTAGGCCGAAAAACCTTCGAAAAGCTGGAAAATTAAATATATATAGAGGGAGGTTCAATGGAAAATCACAATGCACCTGAAAACTTGTGAAAACCGCACTGCACCACTACAAATGCATCAAATTCCCCGCGTGATGCATCAAAATCCCGCGTGATGCATCAAATTTCCCGCATGATGCATCAAAATCTCACGTGATGCATCACCTTATTTACGATCATGCCACCGCGTTTTTCATTAAATGCACCAAATCGTACGGTTTGCGTAGGTTTCCATGGTTTTCACGTGCATAGTGGTTTTCCGTTGAACCCACCCCTATATATATATATATACATACATATATATATATATATGTATGTATATGTATATGTATATGTATATATAAACTTGACGTTTTAAGTGGGTTTTATTTATAAACTTGTAATGTTGGGTGATTTAAGACATAAAAACCTATACATATACATATTATCATATATGAGAGTTATTAAGTCTGTATTATCACTTAGGACTCGACTAAACACATCCGGTGCATCAACCATCAACGAACGTAAAACTTGCATTTTTCGCGCATACTTTGCCATCGCACGCTCGTTGAGTCTTTATAGCCCCTATTTTCACTATCTATTAGGGTGGAAATACATGCACTATTTTCATATGGACATCAAAACTGTTTATTTCTTATATGTATTACTTGTGTGGATCCATCAGCCCTCAAATCATAAATCGTTCATTGCATTATTTGTGTCACATCCTTGCTTTAAAACACGCTTGCTTATCCCAGGAATAATAATAAATGCATAAAGCTAAATAAAATATTACAATAAGTCTTGCACTACACGTGCTACAAGGTTACAGTACTAAGTTGCTAAAAACATCACAATTTAAATAAAAGCAGCTACCCAAAACCCAAGGCATCATAAAGCTATATCACAAGCTGAAAGTGAGCTAAGTCCTCTGGGTTGATCAGATAATAGACCTAAGCAGAAGGTCCAGCTTGTTCTTTACCTTTTCCTGTAAAAATTGTGAGTAGCAACTGTAAGCTAAGCTTAGTGAGTAAACAGATATTCATGAATGCATGTAAAATATGAGGCGAAAGTGCCTATAAAGGCTGTTATGCTTGCTTGCTTGCTTGCTTGTTTGCTTAATACCTAGAAAGAATGCTGCACAATTGAGACATTTCACGCAGAAAGATGATCAATCTGTGATGCGGGGCTAGCTAGCCGCATAATGCTTAGGGATAGTGGTGAGCATCAGAATTGCTTGCTTGCTAAGTATAATGCTTATAAAAAAATGCACAAAGAAACGCTCAAACAAAGCTTGCTGTATGATATGCAGAACAATAAACAGATAACAATATATTATGCACATTAATAGATCAGGTGTAAGATCCGGCTAAGCTGGGTATCGCATGTACCACAGTGTTCGCCTTTACTCACAACAGTCTATTGAATTCCAAAGAAATCATATAGAAGCAATTTATGTCTCAATTTCATATAAAACATGTAAACAAGAATAACTGTTACTCAAAGTACTGAAAATGCTTTGAAATACTCTGAAATGCTTCCTCGGGCTTATCTACACTTTATATTGCTTTATAATGCTTGCACTTGTTTATCTAGGCTTAATATATTCTGGCACTGGCTTTGACTCGCAACTGGGCTAAACGGCTTATGTATAATATCTAAAGTTTAATATTACAGAACATGTGCTAAATTAATAATGCTAGCTCAATATTCCAACATCTATAAGCCATAACTTCTAGCTAAATATATTGCTATTTATTTTGCTATTTCATGCGTTGTTCATTAATTTTTATCAATTAAATTCGGATTTAGGGGAAGGGGTTCGAATTTGATGCTCAAATTCGAACATATTGTGTTAAATTCGAGAACAAACTCGAACAGGAGGCTAAACTCGAATCCATGATGCTAAACTCGAATTATAAACTCGAACAGGGGGGCAAAGTTGAACAACATCTCGAATCTGAGCTTAAATTCGAACCTACAGTTCGACTGTAGCTCTACTCAAGCTTGTTCTTGGCATTTCGAATTTGTTCTATGCATACTCGAGTTTGTTCATAAGTTACAGCTTTAAACATGCATTTTCAAGTCTAAAAAATCACAAATAAGCTAAGTATTAAGCCTAGTTTTCAATCCTATTATATATACTCTACCAAACTCGAGTTAATACTCCATCAAAATAGCTTAAAATCGCATGAAAATGATAAAATCGAATTTTACTTCAAAACCGAAAAATGCAGAAAACGAAAAGGGCGATTCTTACCTCAAAACCGTATGAAATCGCACATGCAATAGCAAATCCGTGTAGTACTCTTCGAGATCTTTCCAATAACGTATAGAACTCGAGATTTGGCCGGTCGGTTTGGGAGAAAAGTTAGAGAGAAGTTTCGGGTTCTAGAGAGAGAAACTCTGGAGTTGCTTGTTGGATTTTTGCAAAAGTGAAAGTGTGGAGCATCCGGCTCCTATTTATACTAAATCTCAAAATTACATCAGTTTACGCAAATTTCTCAAAAATACTTAAAATAAAAATGCAAATAAAAAGCAAGGTGTTATAGTATGAGCCCACCACGCTTGCACTTCGTCCTCGAAGTACCTAAGGCTCAAACAGATGTGGATATCGAACTCTCATGTCTTGCTCAGATTCCCAGGTCTGAGAAGTTCCGTGAGAAGTTCTCCATTGCACCAACACCATTGCTACTTCTCGATTTCTCAGCTTCTTCATCTTTGTCTCTAGAATAACTTCAGGCTCGTCACATTGCAGTTTCTCGTTGATCTTGTAGCTCAGATGATCAGCCCATTTTTCGCTTTCGTTTTCATTACACTTCCTTAGCTGCGAGACGTGAAATACGGGGTGTATGTTGGATAGTTCGTTCGGAAAATCCATGAGATATGATTGGGTTCCAACACGCTCAGTGATCTTGAAAGGACCAACGAATCGTGGCGCTAATTTGCCACGTTTGCCAAATCTGAACACGCCTTTCATCGGCGAGACTTTTAATACGACATAATCGTCCTTCTGGAATTCTAAAGGCTTATGGCGTCGGTCGTGATACGATTTCTGTCGAGATTGCAGTTTCTAAGCGTTGGCGAATAATTCTGATCTTTTCATTAGTCTGTTGGAGTAATTCAGGACCAGCGATGGGTGTTTCACCGGCTTCATGCCAGCACGTAGGGGTTCGGCACTTGCGTCCGTATAAGGCTTCGAAAGGTGCTGCTTTGATGGATGAGTGGTAACTATTGTTATAAGAAAATTCTGCTAACGTCAAGTGGTCGTCCCAATTACCGCTAAACTCAAGAACACATGCCCGCAACATGTCTTCGAGTGTAAGGATCGTGCGCTCACTCTGTCCATCAGGCTACGGATGATATGCTGTGCTCATTCTGATCTTAGTGCCTAATCCATCTTGTAAAGCACTCCAGAACCTCGAAGTGAACCGGCTGTCGCGATCTGAAACGATTGACAGCGGCACTCCGTGTCGAGTAACGATCTCGTCTATATACAACTTAGCCAATTTCTCCAATGAGTAGTTCTCGCGAATTGGAATGAAATGAGCGACTTTGGTTAGACGATCCCCAATCACCCATATTGCATCGTGCTGTCTTCGCGTAGTCGGAAGCTTCGTCACAAAGTCCATCGTTATGTGATCGAACTTCCACTCGGGAATTGGTAAAGGCTGTAGACTGCCATAAGGCTGCTGATGCTCCACTTTGACCAATCGGCATGTAACACAATTATCGACATATTGACCTACGTCTCTTTTCATACCGGGCCACCAATACTCGGCTTTTAGATCGTTGTACATCTTGGTGCTGCCAGGATGTACCGAGAAGCTAGAACAGTGGGCTTCCGAAAGAATTTTCTGCCGAACATCACCAAATTTCGGAACCCATACACGATTTTTGAAAAGTTTCAAGCCGCGAGAGTTATCGATTAAGAATTGAAGTTGCCCTTTCATGTCCTCAGAGTTGAGATTTTCTTCTTTTAGGGCTTCGGCTTGAGCAACGAGAATTTCATCAATCAGAGTAGATGAAAACAAAGTATGGGTCAAGGTATAGAGACATTTAGCAGAGTAAGATTTACGACTCAATGCGTCGGCCACCACATTCGCTTTGCCAGGGTGATACAAAATATCACAGTCATAGTCTTTGATGAGTTCCATGGAGCGTCGTTGGCGCATGTTGAGCTCCTTCTGACTGAAAATGTACTTAAGGCTCTTGTGATCCGTATACAGCTGACATTTGGTGCCGTAGAGATAATGTCGCCATGTTTTCAACGCAAAAGCCACAGCAGCAAGTTCAAGGTCATGAGTCGGATGACTCTTTTCATGATCCTTAAGTTGGCGAGAAGCATATGCTATGACTCTGCCTCTTTGCATCAAAACACACCCAAGCCCTTGATATGAAGCATCGCTGAAGACCACAAAGTCTTCATTGCCTTCGGGTAAGGCCAGAATAGGTGCTTCGGTGAGTTTCTGTTTTAAAGTTCGGAATGCGTTCTCTTGAGCTTCATCCCAAATAAAGGGAACATTCTTGCGAGTAAGAGATGTAAGAGGCATGGCTAGTTTTGAGAAGTCCTTAATGAATCGACGGTAGTAACCCGCCAATCCCAAGAAACTTCGGATCTCAGTAGCTGATTTGGGAGCTTCCCAATTTTGAATGGCTTCTATCTTAGAAGGATCCACAGAGATTCCTTCACCAGATATCACATGACCAAGGAATTGTATATGATAAGATACAAGATTTGCAAGTTAACGCTGAGCATGAAATTTAAGAAAAGATAAGCTTAAAAATGATTAAATCGAGATTGTAAGCACCTGTCGCAGCCAAAATTCGCATTTAGAGAACTTGGCGTAAAGTCGCTCTTTGCGCAGCAACTCTAGCAGCTCTCTAAGATGCACAGCATGCTCAGCTTCGGTTTTCGAGTAGATGAGAATATCGTCTATAAAGACGATAACAGATTTATCGAGCATTGGTCTACAAACGTGGTTCATCAGATCCATGAACGTCGCAGGAGCGTTTGTAAGACCAAAGGGCATAACAAGAAACTCGTAATGCCCATATCTAGTACGGAAAGCCGTTTTAGGGACGTCTTCTTCACGAACTTTGAGCTGATGATACCCAGATCTAAGATCGATCTTTGAGAAATAACTGGCTCCCTGAAGCTGGTCGAAAAGATAGTCTATTCTGGGCAACGGATATTTGTTCTTTATTGTTACCTTGTTCAACTCCCTATAATCAATGCACATCCGGAGAGTCCCATCTTTCTTCTTAACGAATAAAACAGGAGCTCCCCAGGGAGATGAACTTGGTCGTATAAGCCCTTTGTCAAGCAATTCTTGCAATTGCTTCATCATTTCTTGCATCTCAGCAGGTGCAAGTCTATACGGGGCTCGAGCAATTGGTGCCGCGCCGGGCACTAAATCAATTCTGAACTCCACCTGACGGTCTGGTGGGAGTCCAGAGATGTCCTCGGGAAAGACATCGGGAAACTCGGAGGCTATAGGAACCTCGGCTAATGCTTTCTTTTCAGACTTAGCATCTATCGCATATGCTAAGTATGACACGAAACCTTTAGCTATATGCTTCCTAGCTTTGACTACAGAAATTAAGCATATTTCACCTGTCTTTCTGTCACCGTAGATGCAAATATTGCGGCCATCCGGTGTAGTGAGCTTTATCAACTTCTTCTTGCAGACAATGCTGGCGTCATGATGATCAAGCCAATCCATACCCACGATGACGTCGAATTCGTGAAAGTCCATCGGGATAAGGTCCAGTTGGAAAGTACAGTTGTCGAGCAGAATGATGCAGTCACGGTAAATTTTATCGGTGGTCACACTTACATTACTAGCCGTTTCAATATCAAAGATAACAGGTAGAGTAGTCGGTGCAATTCCAAGTTTAGATGCAAATGAATTTGATATGAAGGAACGGTTGGCTCCTGAATCAAAAATAACTCTAGCAGGTACGGAGTTAACGAGAAACATACCAGATACCACATCTGGTATTTCCTTTGCTTGCTCGGCCGTGATTTGGAATGCGCGATTCTGACTCCGAGCTGGCTCGTTACGGCGACTAGAACCTCCTCGCGATGTGCTATGTCGGGCCGGTTGATTTTGTCTTTGCTGTTGTTGTTGATATTGTTGCTGAGGTCGGTGTTGCTGCTGCTGCAATCGCGGATGATGCTCTGCACTCGGGTAAATTATGCTGAACGGATGCGTACATGCATGCTCATTATGTCCATGGTGTAAACACTTGTTGCAAACTGTAACTTTGTTTGGACATTCTTCACTGGTATGTCCTATTTCGTTGCACACATAGCACCTCACATCATTGGGGTTACAACGCCCAATGTGTGACTTCTGGCAGCGGCGACACTGCCTCGGCTCATAATGTACCGCATAAGATCGAGATTGCTGTGCCGGAGGTGAGCTGAACTGTCGGTACTGAGACTGCTGTGGTTGAGAATATCTGGATGAAGATCCAGAATAGCTTCCAGTGCGCGATTTCTTGGGCGGTGATGGACATGTCGAGTTAACAAAATGAAGCAGGAACTCCTCCAGCTCGAATAAAGTCCTGCTCCAGAATTCGAGCAGCTTCAACACAGTCAGCATAGTTGGTATATCTCTGGTGCTTCAAGAACTTCTGATATTCGGGATGCAGACCCATTAGAAAACGGTCGATCTTTCGCTCCTCCATAGCAACCTGGTAGTCAGACAGCAGGCTAAGCCGAGTAAATTCAATCTCATACTCAGTCACCGATTTGGTTCCCTGAGTAAGAGACATCAGCTTCTCTTCCAAACGCTTCTTTTCATCAGCTGGGCAGTACTGACGAAAGAAGATAACTTCAAATTCATCCCAAGATAGGGACTTAATCCAGTTGGCTCCGTGCATGTTCTCCTGAGACCTCCACCACATAACAGCGCCACCCTCGAACAATGTAGTAGCAAAGCTGACCTTGGATTCTTCAGCACAGTCGCTGATGAGAAATATTCACTCAATGCCAGTGATCCACTCGAGTGCTTCAATCGAGTTTGCAGCTCCTTTGAAAGGTTGAGCTCCGCAAGCTTTGAAGTAACGGAAGTTGCAGCCCTTAGGAGGGACTACAGGAGCTTCCTCCTCATCGGTGTCGTCGTTGTGGCGTCCAGTATCATATTTTTGCTTTTTCCTACGTTCTTCTCTACGCTTAGTTTCAGCTTCATCACGAGCACGAAACTGATCTTGTAAGAACTTAGCTTGACGCTCGTTGTTCTCATTAAGCATAGTTTGCAAAATTTGCATGATCTGTTCAGGAGTGAGTCCACCTCCAGCTCCTTCACCAGATCCAGACATGTTCTGAAATTATATAAATAATACTTGCATAAGAATAGGCACAACTCCTATTCTACCCCATTTCCCAATTCCTAAAGCAAAGTCAAAGCCTGTCTCAGGTCAAGTTAAAGCCTAGACATTCGAAGCTAATATCTTTGCTTAAAAGTTTGAGTCCAAGTGTTATTGCTAACACTTGAATCCCTCAAACTAATGCTCTGATACCATCCTGTCACATCCTTGCTTTAAAACACGCTTGCTTATCCCAGGAATAATAACAAATGCACAAAGCTAAATAAAATATTACAATAAGTCTTGCACTACACGTGCTACAAGGTTACAGTACTAAGTTGCTAAAAACATCACAATTTAAATAAAAGCAGCTACCCAAAACCCAAGGCATCATAAAGCTATACCATAAGCTGAAAGTGAGCTAAGTCCTCTGGGTTGATCAGATAATAGACCTAAGCAGAAGGTCCAGCTTGTTCTTTACCTTTTCCTGTAAAAATTGTGAGTAGCAACTGTAAGCTAAGCTTAGTGAGTAAACAGATATTCATGAATGCATGTAAAATATGAGGCGAAAGTGCCTATAAAGGCTGTTATGCTTGCTTGCTTGTTTGCTTAATACCCAGAAAGAATGCTGCACAATTGAGACATTTCACGCAGAAAGGAGATGCCACCACTAGGGGTTTACCGCTGACAGATGATCAATCTGTGATGCGGGCCTAGCTAGCCGCATAATGCTTAGGGATAGTGGTGAGCATGAGAATTGCTTGCTTGCTAAGTATAATGCTTATAAAAAAAATGCACAAAGAAACGCTCAAACAAAGCTTGCTGTATGATATGCAGAACAATAAACAGATAACAGTATATTATGCACATTAATAGATCAGGTGTAAGATCCGGCTAAGCTGGGTATCGCCTGTACCACAGTGTTCGCCTTTACTCACAACAGTCTATTGAATTCCAAAGAAATCATATAGAAGCAATTTATGTCTCAATTTCATATAAAACATGTAAACAAGAATAACTGTTACTCACAGTACTGAAAATGCTTTGAAATACTCTGAAATGCTTGCTCGGGCTTATCTACACTTTATATTGCTTTATAATGCTTGCACTTGTTTATCTAGGCTTAATATATTCTGGCACTGGCTTTGACTCGCAACTGGGCTAAACGGCTTATGTATAATATCTAAAGTTTAATATTACAGAACATGTGCTAAATTAATAATGCTAGCTCAATATTCCAACATCTATAAGCCATAACTTCTAGCTAAATATATTGCTATTTATTTTGCTATTTCATGCGTTGTTCATTAATTTTTATCAATTAAATTCGGATTTAGGGGAAGGGGTTCGAATTTGATGCTCAAATTCGAACATATTGTGTTAAATTCGAGAACAAACTCGAACAGGAGGCTAAACTCGAATCCATGATGCTAAACTCGAATTATAAACTCGAACAGGGGGGCAAAGTCGAACAACATCTCGAATCTGAGCTTAAATTCGAACCTACAGTTCGACTTTAGCTCTACTCGAGCTTGTTCTTGGCATTTCGAATTTGTTCTATGCATACTCGAGTTTGTTCATAAGTTACAGCTTAAAACATGCATTTTCAAGTCTAAAAAAAATCACAAATAAGCTAAGTATTAAGCCTAGTTTTAAATCCTATTATATATACTCTACCAAACTCGAGTTAATACTCCATCAAAATAGCTTAAAATCTCATGAAAATGATAAAATCGAATTTTACTTCAAAACCGAAAAATGCAGAAAACGAAAAGGGCGATTCTTACCTCAAAACCGTATGAATCGCACATGCAATAGCAAATCCGTGTAGTACTCTTCGAGATCTTTCCAATAACGTATAGAACTCGAGATTTGGCCGGTCGATTTGGGAGAAAAGTTAGAGAGAAGTTTCGGGTTCTAGAGAGAGAAGCTCTGGAGTTGCTTGTTGGATTTTTGCAAAAGTGAAAGTGTGGAGCATCCGACTCCTATTTATACTAAATCTCAAAATTACATCATTTTACGCAAATTTCTCAAAAATACTTAAAATAAAAATGCAAATAAAAAGCAAGGTGTTATAATTTGTAAGCGCGATTATATTGTGGATAGATCTATCGGGAGTCATGTCCCCCATTCGGGTTAGTCTTATCCGACTAACGGCGGGATGCATATATATTCAACACACGGTATTACGTATAGGAATACTGCACAGGGGAAACTCATTTAATTAAGCTTCGGTTGCATGATGGTTTGTGTAATACATACATGGAATTTATGCTTTATAAATTCAACTCATCTGATAATGTCCATATAATTGGTCTTTTCGCGTAAACCTATTAGCTCACCAACAATTTTGTTGACGTATTTTAACATGTATTTTCAGGAAATTAAGGTAAGTGCACCGCATCGGAAGTATTTTCAAGCTTCCGTACTTTTGGAGTCACATGCATTTTCAAACCATCAGAGATTTATTTGCATTATTTTGGTTAATTTAATTATGTATTTAAATCTCTGTATCTTGCGAACTACACTTTATCATTTCGGGCTATGTAAAACATTTCTATATTTTTAAGTTATATCGATGTATTTTGAAAATGTCCATATAGTGGTCGTTCGTTATTATTATGGTTACGCTTCCGCGACGTCACGTTTCGTTGCCAACCGGGGTAACGGGGTGTAACAGATTGAAAATCACACACCACTGTCAACAAGTCCTCGGTGACCACAAGAATTTCATCGAAAAGGTAATATAAACAGAAAAAACACAAATCTAAACAAAGAAATAATCATAAAACATAGACAAAGTGAGTTTACTGGAAAAAAAAAGGTTCATAAAAAACGAATGGTTGGTCAACAGATTGCAATCGTTCATCAGGTTACAAGTCATTATTTTTTTTTTTAAAAAACCTCATTTAAAAATTTTTAGTCAGTTGGAGTTTGTCGTGCAATGAAAAATAATTGTGAGTTTAATCACAAAAATGACCTAATCTGAAGGTTTTTTTTTTGCACAAATATCCTTTAATATTATATTATTTTATGTCGTATTTGTTTCAAAAGATGTTCAATAGCATAATATTTAATGCAAGTTTAAATTTACATGAATTAAAATTAACAATATTTAATAACATAGAATTAAATATACAACTAATAAACTAATAAATGGTGCACCATGGACCGAACCTATGTTAATGTGGGGTGGCACGTGTAACTGGTCCTTCCATAAATAACTTTGTTTCGTAGTGTGATTTTTTGTTTATACAACTTGTGGTTTTTTTAGCGTGCAACCGTGTTTTTTTTTAAATATTAACACATTTATTAGAATAAACTAATCAAAAAAATTTATAACCTTCAATCAAATAAATAATTTTGTAGTATAATATTTATATTTTAATGTAACAAATAAAAAATAATCTATATATTATAATAATTGAGAACAAGTTCTGCCACGTGTCATCATTCTAATACCTCACTTTTTCATTTTCCCGCTATTTTTCCAAAAATAAAAATTAACATTAATTTAAGTAACATTCTTATCATTTAATTGATTTAATGCAAACTTTATTGTTGAAACTTATTATTTTTGTTACCTAAAATAATTCAAACTACAATTAATATTCATCAAAAGTTTTCAAGATTAACAAGCTAAAATAATTTTTTTTTTAAATCAATAAAATAATAAACTTCATGTTTAAATGTCCTAAAGGGTAAATTTTTTTTATAAGATTAACTTAGAGTCATCATTTTTTACCATTGAATCAATAATTCAAATATTTTGAATCACATTTTAGTCGTATTCTTTGACTTAAACATTGACTTAGAGTTATCATTTTTTATCATTGACTCAATGATTTTGCATGTATGTCATCTTTTTATTGGTTTTATTGTATCTTAATTTTAATTTTTTTTTTGAAGGTTTTAAGGGATCCACCTCTTTATTAATATTTAATTTATAACAAATCTTTTATATCAATCCATGTAATACATGGGTGTTAATCTAGTGAATTAATAATGTAAAGCCTAAAATTAAATACCCATTAAGCCATTATTATTTATAACTTTGGTTCATATTATGAAACACATATCATTATTCTTATTCAATCTGAATTTTATAAACTTTCTGTTAATATTATCAGTTGTTAATCCAAACTGACCAATCTAATTAATAAAGTTATATAATCGAAAATATAGTTTAAATTATGCCACCGGTGACCATAAATCATGGGCCTGCCACGAGGTTCACGTTAACAAAACCCATATCAAAATAGTGATACCCAAAAGCTTATTATAGCGCATGTTAGTGTAATCAAGTCGTAAATAATATTTTATTTTTTTATTTTTTATTTTCTCTCTTATGTATGTTAGTAGAACCCATTTCAAATATTGTTCTGTTACTAATTAGAGATGATCATTTTAGCAAAGTCTACGGTCTACCATTACGATGAACATCACATTTGTTAAATAACAAATAAATAAATATAAGAATACTTTGCGTCCAAAGTACTCGTTTTCCCCTTATTACTGATTAACAATTGTTCAATGAACGAAACACTGCCAGTAGCTGAAGCAGACAGGTAAGCCGCTGATTTATTTTATTACTTTATATATATTATATAACAATTTTATTTTTCTGTGATAACTTTTGATATATTGTATTTTATTAAAATTTGAATATATCATTACGATCGCGTTATTTTTGTCTACATTCTGATATAAAATTTATCGTCGTCGGAACCAGTAAAGCAAGCTGCCAGGCAGCTCAAGCAGGCTGGTAAGCAGCTGATTTATTTTATTACTTTATATATATTATATAACATTTAAATTTTTTTGTGATAACTTTTGATATATTATATTCTATTAAAATTTGAGTATATCATTACGATCGCATTATTTTTGTCTACATTCTAATATAAAATTTATCGTCGTCGAAACGATATTCGTTAGGCAGGCAGGCATGCAGCTGTCTAAATATTTTATTTTATACGTAATATATAATTGTTTTGTTGTTCTATTGAAATGTTTGATGCATTGTATTTTATAGAAATTCAAATATATCATTATGATCACTTTTTCTTTTATCTATATTTTAACATAAAATTGTATCGTCTCAAACTATTTTAAAATGACAAAATTTTAATTATTTATCTACATTCCAACTGGCCGGCAGGTAAACGAATAATTTATGATCCCGTTGCAACGCGCGGGTAAAACTATCTCGTTACTAATATTACTATATTCAAACGCATGAGCAGTCAAGTAAGCAGCTGACTTATTTTATTACTTTATATATATACTAGTTTATTACCCGCGTATTACGCGGAATTTTTAATATATATTAAATATGATGAATTAAAAGGTAAAAGTATAAATATTATTATTTTTAAACAAAAAGTATTATTTATTATTACCTATTAATTTTATATATTTCTAAATATATATGAATAATAATTATTTTCTTATATTTTTTTAAAACTTTTATTATATTATATTATATTATAATTAATAAGTTAGTAGAGTATTAGATTTTATTTGATTTGATTTGAATTCAAAAGTAGATTATATTAGATTTGGATAAATTAAATTTAAATTTCTTTATTATTTATAAAACCTACAATGCCACGTGTCGATTCATGGTGATGACACGTGGCTTCACCAGAATTGAGTATAGTTACTCTTTTAATAGTATAGATAGAAGATAGATATATTAAATATGATGAATTAAAAGGTAAAAGTATAAATATTATTATTTTTAAACAAAAAGTATTATTTATTATTACCTATTAATTTTATATATTTCTAAATATATATGAATAGTAATTATTTTCTTATATTTTTTTAAAACTTTTATTATATTGTATTATATTATAATTAATAAGTTAGTAGAGTATTAGATTTTATTTGATTTGATTTGAATTCAAAAGTAGATTATATTAGATTTGGATAAATTAAATTTAAATTTCTTTATTATTTATAAAACCTACAATGCCACGTGTCGATTCATGGTGATGACACGTGGCTTCACCAGAATTGAGTATAGTTACTCTTTTAATAGTATAGATAGATATAACGTTTTTGTTTTTCTATAATAACTTTTGATATATTATATTTTATCATTATGATCGCATTGTTTTTTATTAACAATCCGATATAAAGTTTATTACCGTTGGAACCAATTTTAATAAGCAGGCAACCATGCAGGTAACTAAATATGTTATTTTATATAAATATATAATTGTTTTGTTTTTCTATTTTAACATTTGATTTATTATATTTAATAAAATTTCAAATATATCATTATGATCGCTTTATTTTTATCTACATTTTAACACACTCCATCACATTTTTTTCTATTTATAAACGTAGATCAAAAGTAGATAATGATTCTTGGGTGAAGATCACGATCAATGGCTAATGTTATTTTATTATTTTAAAGTAACTAGATTAATACCCATGTATTACATGGGTTAATTTAAAAATCAAATATTTAACCATGTATAATATAGTAGTTTTATTATTTTAAAACTAATAGAATTAATTTAACTTTAATTAATTACTTATTAAGATCAGTTTTGAATAGAATTGATTTGTTTTAAAATATAAATTAAATTTAGTAAATGAATTGACTAAAAGAGAGCGTGACACATACCAAATCAAATGAAAACACGACACATAGAGTATTATTTACTTTTTTATTGGTACTATGTTTGTTGACCAACGTATTACGTGAATATTTAAAATAGAAAATATATTAACTACAAAAAGAAATAACTTAAGAGTATATTAAAATAATTGTTTAAGAGGAAAAAAAAGATTTTTGAATGATATATTTAAATATTTAGTATATATTAAAAATAATATATTAAAATATAATGATATGAACTATAAGACAATTTTAATGATTTAACATAATTTTGGTTATTTAAGTTTACGATACTTTAAAACAAAATATGAATTACCATAATTATGGTTTCAAGAAATTAAATACAATAAATTCATTATTGTATTTTTATTTCAATTAATTAAGTTGTATAAACTATAAAGGGAAAAACTAAATTAGGCAAATTAGGCGGGAAAATGAGATTTTGTTTTATTAAGAGAATGACAAGTGGCGAAAAACATTTTGCTTTATTAATATATATAGATAGATATATTTATAAAAATACAATTTATGATCGCGCTGCAACGGGCGGCTTAAACAACTTAGTGTTTTATAAATATAATCTAGGGAAATTTATACAAAAAACCAACATACTTTTGATATTTTTCGATTAAGTCTCTGTACCAAAAACGTGTCCATAAAAGTTCTTCAACTTGAAATTTTTTACGAATTGTGTTGTTTTTATAGGATTCTTTAAGAATTTTTCAGATGTTTTTCATAAAATTTCGTTAAGTTAAAGGACTTTTATGGAAACACTTTATGTACAGTGATTTTTACAAAAACGTTTTTAAGTAGAGGGACTTTTATGAAAACGTTTTTGGTGCAATGACTTATTCGAAAAATACTGAAACTACGTTGGTTTCTTACATGATTTTCCCTATATATTAGAAAGTTTAAAGAATTTTCCTAAATTGCATTTTGTGTCAAATCTATCTATACTATTAAATGAATAACTAAAGTGACACATTTTGACTTCTCATTTAATCTGCCACGTGGCGAAACTTTCTTTCCACATATTAATTACCAAAATTTAATTTAATTTCAATCAAATCAAATCAAATCCAATAATTCCTATAATAATCTAACTAGTTTATAAACCCATGTATAACATGGGTATACATTTAAAAATTTAAGTTCATTAATCTTGTAGGATACTTTTTAAATATATTTTATCAAATTTATAATATTTATTTATATAATACAATAAATATAAATATATAAAAAGAAAAGTTATCATTCAAATTCAAATTTGAGTTTTATATTAGATAAGATTTAGATTTGATTAGATATTATTTAAATTATTTATTATAGATAGATCGAAAAAAACAAATTTTAGAAGCAAATTAATAGGAAATTGTCAGGTACACGTGTCAATCACATGTTAAGCCAATTGACGCTCTATCTAGATGCCATGTGGCATGTGGTTACTCATATAATAGAATAGATAGATTCAATCTAAATCAAATCAAATCCAATAATTCCTATAATAATCTAATCTAACTAATCAAATAAATAATTAACCCAATTATAATAAATTCAAATCTTTTACAATTATTTTATACATTTTTATGAATATTTATAATTCTAATATGTTTTTTCACCCATGTAATACATGGATATATAAACTAGTTATATAGTATAGTCATTTTGGAATTTTTAACACATCAAAATGGTGATAAAAAAATAAGAAAAATGGCATGAAATAGTTACGTACTTTTAATATTGTTTTGATTTAGGTTGCATACTTTCTTTTGTGCACATTTAGGTTGTGTAATTTTGAATTGTTTCGATTTGGTAACCGGTACTAACGATTACCATGCTACCGTGTATTTTATCAACGTTTTAATTTAGTGCTTCCTGAGTTGGGTGATTGATGCGAGTAGGTGGTAGGGGTGTTATTCGGTCGGGTTAAATGGGTATCGGGTTATTCGGTTCGGGTATATACAGGTTTGAGAGTGTGGGTTCTTTGGCCGAACCCGAACCAAATAAGGGAACGGGTTAATCAGTTTCGGGTTAAATGGGTATCAGGTTAATCAGTTTGGGTTAAACGGGTTATTTGATTTTGATATAAAAAATGAAATGCTTTACACATTAGTTTGAACGGGTTAAATGATTTGGGTAATTTGGGTACACGGGTTAAATGGTTTGACTATTAAATTTGTGTATTTAAAACATAACATATTTATATATAAACAATTCTAATTCTAATTAAAATTGGGAATTTAAAAATTAAACGGGTTATTTGGGTACCCGAATAAACATGAATCCTAACCGATACCCGAACATAATATATTATTCGGGTACCATTTAACCCGATTAACAAAACCGAAAACTGAATAATCCGACCCAAATAACTTGTTTAAGATTCCATACGGGTGGGTTAATCGGGTTCGATTATTTTGCACACCCTTAGTAGATGGTAAACGACAATTGATCAGAAAAACAGAGGGAGACTTGGGTTAGTGACGTAGCAGGAGGTGACATGCGTAGTCACTCTGATACTAAAGTGAGTAAATGATCATACGGAAGAAAATCTCAGAGTGGCAATGTATGAATGAATAGTGTCATAGAGTTGAGTGCCTACCTCATGTAGAAAAGAGACTCTCTTATTTATACCTTGGCCTTGATCCGCGAAGTCTAGGCCACCACCAATTGGTTATAACTGACTAAAAGACCTAGATATGTTTTTTGTGTCCATCTTCTAGTTAATCGACCCACGTAATTTAACATTGGGTCATGCTTATCTGAGCTTTTTTCATTGGTTCCTTGTATGTGTAGGGTTCTGATATCACCAAGTATCCTACACATGTCATCATTTTGGTTGTGTACTTTCAAAATGTTTCGATAAGGTCGTGTACATGTTCCGATTTAGTAGTTGAACAACCTAATAATTTGTATCACTTTGCATCAATGTTTCATTCATCGATGCTTTCCTTCAGATCGCTATTATGTTAATGCAAGTTAATATCAATTATCAAAATGTTTAACAACCAAATTGAAACACTTTTGAAAATGCATGAGCTAAATCAGAACACTTTTAAAAACACACAACCTAAATCAAAACAATGACAAAGTACATGCATGTCACATGTTATACAACCTAAATATGCACAAAAAAAAGCACTTAACTCAAATATTGAAAGTACGCAACTATTTAACACATTTTTTCTTAAAACTTATGATAAACAAAATTCAATGGCTAAAAGGATCAAATAACTTGAAGGAATCGTCTTCTATCTCCCAACAATTTACAAGGTATCAAGGTAAACATATTTTGCCCCAAATTAAAATGGGATGAATTAGGTTAATCACATGTGTGTTGGGACATGATTTGAAATGTTTATTTTAGCATTTTGAATTTTGGAGTTGGTTGGTTTTATATAGAAATCATTAATTAGTGATGGGAAATTGAAAAAAATTCAAGGAGTGTTTCAAGCTTATTTGGGTTGATTGTCATCATCGTGGACATAAAAATGAGTAGTGTGTTAGGTTTGTGGTAAGGGCGACTAAGTATTCATGGTTGGGACAACTGTGATGCTTTAAGACTAAAAGATGTTAAATGTCTATGTTGATAGTTTGAGGTTGAAAGGTAAACTATGTATTGAAATGTTGTCTAGTTGGTTGATATTGAGATTTGATCACTGATAAGTCGTTGTATACGTAAGCATATTCGGTCATATACTTTTTAGTTGTCGTATGTATCGTTGATCGTTGATAGGTACATGTATACATAGATATGCTTTCTAATACAGTTGTTGGTTGCCAATTAGATTTGATTATTAGTAGTGCATTCATACGTGTACTTCCCAATATAGTTTGTTTGATGATACTGAGTCATCGATTATTGATGGGTATTTACAAACACGGATGTGTAAAAATTCTATATTTTTATTTGTGTTTGACTACATATATAGATTATTCGATTATTGTTGACCAGTTGTCGATTATAACGAGTACACGTGTATTCAAGAACTCTTCTTGTTGCGAGTGCATATGGATAAACAATGCTAAAGGACTTATATGTTTTTATGTTAATGTTGGTGAGACATAATTTGTATATCGATAATGATTGAGCATAAGATAGTGAGTTGATATATGATTGATAAGGGTGGACGATAGACGATATGTAATGATGACTAACATTGAGATTGAGTGATGAGAATGATAGATGCCCTTATGTGGTAACGTAATAACTACACTAGGATCCAAAATATATAAAACACTTAAAAGAAACCCTAATTAATATAATTAGGCTTCTTGATTAATACATAAACTCAAGATTTAATGAGGGCAATTCTATACGCACACCCCCTCGGTTGCTAATCACACACCATCTTCTTAATGTGAACGGAGATTAACTAATTTTAATCATTGAGTCTCACGTCATTAACAAAAGTCCACTACAAAAAAAGTGTCTTTTTGTGACACACACATTTAATGACACACACTAAATGTGTCACTATAACATAATCTAGAGACATATAGAATAAAGTGTAAGTAAAGTCAATATTTTTTACCTACACTTCATAAATTAGAGTGAGTACATATCCTTAAGGAAAATGTAATTTTAGAATTTTAGTCTAATGTCATATTTACCCATATTTTTTTAAAGAAAAAAGAGTAAGTAAAGGGGTTGATTTTACATACACATATATTAAGTGTAGGTAAATAATATAAAAAATATTTAAATTTAGATAATCATAATGCAATTTAACTGTATTTAATAAAAAATCATGTTTCACCCACATATAGGTAAAAAGAGTAGGTAAAGGGGTTTGGTTTACCTACACATATTAAAGCAATTAAGTAGGTATATAATATAAAAAATATTATAATTCAAATCTGCTTTACATGAATTACGTCAAGGAAAGTAGGAAACCCTAAAAAAAACACCATCGCTCGAAACTCTCCTGTCTTGTTGCCTCCGTCGCCGTCCATCGCCTCACTCACAACTATTGCTTCTTCTAAACCTTCTGTTTCAATTTTTACGGTTCTCTTAATCGATCGTTCCAGCTCATCCACTCTCTCGATCTAACGAAGTTCCTGAGTCATTGTGGTATGTTTTTTAAATCTAAGCATTTTGTTGTTATGACCCCTGCACCGATTTCTATTTGATTTTGTCGTATTTAAAGTTAACATAATCATTATTCATTATTTTAAAACAAGAAGTCAAGAACTCCACTTAGACGTGAAAAAAAAGCAGTTTAGAATTATGATTGCACCAAACGGGAGTTAATCAGCACCATTTGATGATTTAACATTTTAACTTGGTTTGAAAAAACTTTTTACCAAATCAAAAGGAAAATAGGTGGGTGAAATTTGAAAACGTCGTAATCAAATGCTAAAATATTGCAGTGCAGTATTTGGAACAGAGATATGGCCTGCAGCTGAATATGGGAGAACCATGTACACCATTCGCCAAAGAATCGGCCCTTTGCTCATGAAAATGCAGAAGAGATATGGTTAGTTCACACTTCACAATATATAGTCCTGTCTATAATGAATTCACGACACAGTGTAACTAGCGGTAACCGTTTTAGAAAAAAAAGATATAAACTTTGGACGATCATGATCTAAGAATCATCCGACATGATTGGCAGGGAAGAAGGAAGAAGCAGGAGAGCTAACAGAAAAAGAGATCATCAGGGCTGAAAGAAATTCTGGAGTAGTTAAGGGAAATCCAAGTAAGTGTCCATGTCCAAATTTTCATTGAAGCGGTTTTTGGGTTTTTGTTATTATTTAATAGTGTGTCTTTTTATTTGTTTCATTTAGCTTATTGTATTTTTTTTTACCCCCTAAGTTATTGTACTTTCAAAATGTGTCTTAATTTGTTTATTATCATAAACAAAGTGTTACAAAAATTTTAAAATTGTTAACAAACTTAAAGAAACATTTATAAGGAGCCTTTGAAAAGGTACAAGAAGAAAAATACAATGTCCTAAGCAAGAAGAATTAAAAAACAAAAAGTATGTTACTATTTAACAATAGGAAGTTACAAACTTTTTATTCGCTAAAACTGTTTGCGTTTGATCCATGTTTTGATTTAGATGCAAAACTACTTGAGGAAGAAGGAACAAAAGGAAAGTCGAGAAAGGGAGCTTCGTGAAGGCTTGCAGCTTTACAAGTAAATTAACCTTTGAAACAGGTTTGTCTTCTTGTTATTACTAAATTAATAGTGTTTAGTGAACTAGTTTTTTAACTAGAACTTGTTTTAATAAGCTAGATGGTTCTTTTTATGGGTTATGATATGCTTGTCTTTAGTAATTTCACTCTATGATGGTTTATATGCTCCTTTAAAGTGTAACTACCTAGATGCTTCTTAAGAATTAAATAAGTCTGAAATCCAGAATTAATTAACGACAGTATGCATGCAATAAATAACATATGATTTCTATAGTTTTCTCACCAGCTTTGAATTTGCTACTCTATCTTTATGCACATCACAATTACCTTAAAAAAAAGCTTCATGTTGGTATGCAATTCTGGGTTTGTGTGTTAGGATAAGGCCAGAGTTGTTTAAAAATCACCAAAATTCATAACAAGTGATTAGAATTATTCTACAAGCAATCATTAATTAAAGAAATGCTTGTAAGCTATAACTATGTTGGTCTATATATCAACACAGCATGTCACTTATATGCTCTCAGCACTATCATTTTTGTCCTACTGCATGGATAGAAATAGGACATGTATCGGCTGGCAATAGAAAGTACTGCAGAGGTGGGCATACCGCTAATGGAGCTCTGTGTACACCAAGGCTGCATAATTAGCTTTTACATTCCTTTTTCCCATGAACAAGATTTGGGCAAACCATCCTTTCCAAAGAAAATTACATTCCTTTTTCCCAGTCAACTAAGTCCAAATATAGAATACATAAACACAACCATTGTCATTTAATGTTAAGGTCCTTTTCTCTCGATGCAGTTTGCCCCGACTATATTAATAGCGATCTCCTCTGCTAGTGTGACACCCAACTTGACCAAGCAAGAAACTCCTAACCTAATAATAAATCCTTTTGCCAGTAAATGTTTCATCTAACATCTTTCCTAAACCAATCTGTCCTAACTTAATTATGATGCAAATTGAATGGCAGAGAAAAACAAGTTCTCACAGAAAATTGATGAATTGCTTTCGAGTTATAGAAAAAGTTGCCATCCTAACATCAAGTGATCCATGATTCTTGGTGTACACAAAAAATGCAGCCTTGATATGAAATTAATTAACAGGTAGTTATAATTAATCATTAATTAGCTTCGATCTTATTTAGTCCCATTACAGAAATTAATTAATTAACAGGTAGCTTATTTAGCTTCGATCATATTTAGTTCCATTACAGAAATTGCTATATATCAATCAGATCGATCCATCTTTAATTGTATTAATTATACCTGTCTGTCTATATATTCTAGCTATTATATTCTGTGTGTCTGTCTGTCCTTTTACTTTATATTCTAGCTCTAATTTTTACCTTCTAGACAGCAACAAGTCAATAACAATGACAATATATATAAATAATTCTGAAATACAGCTTGTCCATTCATATATTTATTAATTACTAGTTGTAGGATATTTAATGTTTTAAAGTAAGCAATTCCTAAATTGTAGGCAGAAACAGAGAAGAAGAAGAAAAATCGTTTAGGCTCAAAAGATCCTCATGTCATGGGAACCAAGTCATTTGCACAGCTAACTCAGGAAGTGGTAAAGATGGGAACATCTTTTTTGTAATAAACTAATATAATGTGTATTATGTAATTATAAATTTATTGGAAATGTAAATTTCATCGCAGACAAAAAAGAATGGTGGCGTCCGACCATCAAGAGGAACTATATATTGCATGAGTCGTACACGTAAAGACGGGAGCATTGTAAATGCAGAACCTGCAGAAGTGATGGTATGAGATCAATTGTAATTAGTTTATTTAACTTCTATTTGTAATGGTGTTACATATGTAACGGTCTTATACCATATTATTTATTGCATAGGAAAAATTAAAGAGTGTTGTGGATTCATCTAGCAGCAATACACAAGGGGATTGGACAAATGATGATTTGTCCAAAGTCAAAGGAAATATTTGTGTCAAAAAGGACAAAAGATCTCGATGTTCATACGAAGCAATAATTGATGAACTTCAAGAAGGTTTATTGAGCTTAGCTGCAATTATCAAAGAGCGTATGCCCGATGTTATATTGCCTCCTATCATTTCCGGTCTTAATTTAAATTGCTAGAATTTTTATTTTATAGTTACTAATAAGTTTCGGTTTGTATAAGGTTGATGATGAATGTAGTGTTCGTAATCCTTCTTGTCATGGAAATCCAAGGTCTACATGTGCAAGTTTGAATCCTAATCCAGGTACTATGCATCTTTTTTAGAATTTAATGTTTATTCATCTTTAAAAAGATCATTTATACGCTAATATTTTTACAGGAAGTAGCTGACTTTTTTGAGAATCAAGCTAGAGAGTTCATATTGAAGATGGAAAGAGACTTTAATAAAATTTCAAGTTAGAGTTACTACAATGATGATTATCATTTTATTTGTACTAAAATTACTTACCGTCAATACAATGTAAAACGGATGTCAATTACGAATCTATTAATTGATACTCAAATTTGTTTTTGGTAATATGATTATCTTTTGATATTATTATGTGAATTTAATTCTTGCACAAGGAAATAATATATTGTAAAATATTATAAATATTATGAATTGTACAAATAAGTATTTAGTGACTGAAAATTTTAGTTTTGTGACTGAAAATTCTGTCACTAAATCCTTATTAAGAGGGCATATCAAACCTTGATGAAGACCTATTGTCACTGATATAATTTGTCTTTAAATCTAGGTCAATTGTGACTGAAATGTTATCTGTCACTAGATCAATTAAATAGTGTCATAAACAAGTGTGTCACAAAAGCACTTGATCTTTGCCTACACATTTTTTTCTGTGGGCATAGATGTATACCCACTGCACTTTAGCCTACATTTTTTTTTTTTATGTAGGTGAAACCCAAGAGCCTATAGTGACACATTTATAACTTTTAGTCACAAATTTAATCTGTCACTAAATGTCAGTTTATTTGTAGTGGTCATATGAGTAAGGGAGTGTATGATTAGTAAAAATTAAGAAAATTAGAGTGTCCATAGCAATGCCCTTTAATCAAAATCCAAAACCAAAACAAAATACTTATATGAGGATTTTAGAATCAATCCCAATATTAAATAGTTAATCTAAACAAACCTTATCCTATATCAAATAATATATATGTAATAGTAAAAATTGTCACAAGATCTTTGTAATTATAGATTTTATATCAAGTAAATTTTGTTTTTAAAAGCTAGTGTGACAACATATATTTCGCTCAACATACTCTAATTTTAAATAAATAAATTATTTTTTTATATTTATAATAAATTATAAATGGAAGATTAAATGTAAAATAGACGATTACCCTCTATATAGTCCATTAGGGTTATAGGTTATGTGTTCGGTAGACTCTATATATGTTCATGTACCTCCTTTATGTATTCACTGTGTCAATTAGGGGTGACAATTTCGGCCCGTTCAAGCAAACAGGTCAAACGGGTTAATGATCAAAAGCCATAAATTTTACATGATTATGAAATTTTTTTCAAAGAACAATTTGTTTAATACGTCATTTTATAAATTTTCCTTTTTAAAAAAAATTATGTTCTATCTTAGTTTTTTACGATGTGTCAATTTAACTGTCCCGCCCGTTTGGTGAAAATTGTCACCCCTAGTGTCAAAATACAAGAGATTTCTAAAATATAATTCTGATATGGTATCAAAGCCCTAACAAACTTTTGTCATCGTTGCTTTAGCGCTGCCACATTTGTGTTTGTTACGCTGCTTAAGTGTTGCCTTTCACAAAGAACTTGACACCATCGTGTTATCCATTCAAAGACGGAGCCAACCTCGTCAGAATCACCCTCGTCGCTACCTTCACGTGTCACTATACATCTACTACTATTTTCGTCAGATCATGCCTTTTGTTCTTATAGTTACGGATGCTGTTAGCTTCATTAGTATTGAAAGACAATTCCAACGTCGCCGTTGCCACTACTGTCGTGAGCCACCACACGTCGGAATAGTTCATCTGAGGTATGTTTAATTCAATTTTCGTTGTTTCTTCGTCTCTCCTCAGCTTTTCCGTTTCAATCATCGTGAATTCATCGTCATCTCTTTCGATACCACCAACCATGTTGTCGCTCATCTTCCTTCAGTATTCGACAAATGAATGGTCGTGCAAATCACTGCGACACCCGGATGACATTAATTTTATCATTATTGAGACTTCCTCCGTGACATTATAATGAATCAGATTTTGTAACTAAATTACTATAAATTCAAGTTATCATAAGACAAAATCATATACAACAATAGAATAAGAGATAAGATTATTAGTTTATTGAAAGTCACACCTCGCCGTTGCTGAGGACAAGAATTTCATCTAAAAAGTAAATTTCAACGGAAAAACACAGATTTAAACAAAGAATTCAACAAGAAATATGAATTTGAATCATAAAACATAGACAAGTGAGTTCGCTAGCAAAAATGTTCGTCAAAGACGAAAAGTTGGTCAGCAAATTGCAACCGTGAGTTCATCAGGTTACAAGTCATTATTTTTTAAAATAATTGAAGGTTTTAATCACAAAAATGGTCTAGCTTAAAGGTTTTTTTTTTGCATAAATATCATTTAATATTATATTATTTTGACGTCATATTTGTTTCTAAAAATGTTCAATAGCATCATAATTAATTCAAGTTTAAAGTTACATGAATTAAAATTAACGATATTTAAAAACATTTAATTAAATATACAACTAATAAAATAATAAGGACCTATGTTAGTGTGGGGGGTGACACGTGCCACCGGTGAAATATTTATGACATACGTCTAGAGGTTTTTTGGTTTTAGTGGATGGAGATGAATTTTGCAATTTTAATTGTACTATGGTCTGGCAAATGTTTTTTATTTAAATGGATGAATGTATGTAACTAGCATTTATATAATATTTACGTTGGTTTATGTTTTTAATGGATGGTGGTGCTTCTAGTGAGTATTTATTGTATGATGGCATGTTACGATGGATTTTAAAAGATGATGGTAATTATAGGTGTACCTTGGTGGTCGTTTTATTTTTATATTTGATGGAGATTGTTGATCCTCGTTGTTTGATTCTTCTACGTTGATGGTAGTTTTATTATTTTTTGTTATGGTGATGGGTTTGGTGGATGGATATGTTCTGCTAACAAAACTTAATCTGCTATTCAGAAGCTTAACTTCAACAGATTGGAGAGAAAACACAAAGTGTTCTTTAGGAAGAAATTCAAGGCTTATTATTTCATGGAGGCCAATAGCCCTATTTATATACAAGGATGGTGGGTGAAGGTGTACATAACATTCGCTCCCCTCGACACGTGCGAACTCTAATGACACATACTAAAATAAGAAAGAAAATTACAGACACGCGCTAGACCTGAGGACACATACTAAAATTAAAAAAGAAAATTACAGACGTGTGTCTTATATGTCGACACTTATTTTACAAGAAAACCGACGCGTGTCAAAACATCTGACACTCACATTTTGATGACGTAATTGCTTACGTCTTTTACATTTTCTCATTGCAGAACTTGCAGTGATGTCTTGGGGCGTGTGATATCTCCTTGCATAGTGCTTCTTTGAATTCATCAGGTAATGGTTCGAGAAATCATGTAAACTTCTCAAATGGTCCTTTAAATTTTGATATTTCATTTAATCCTGGTTCATATATTTCTTTGCTGAAATTAGAATAAATCATTATTGTTGGGCTGCAATAATTTATTCTAATTCGTGCTTTTTGATCTTTTCAGTTGGCTAATCTGGAGGATCCGAGATAGACGCCGGCTAATGCTTTGACCAGATGATCCATTTGTGGTGTTGTTGGTTCTTGTACATCCCTTGTTGGGTACTTTCGTTGCTTGCTCCCATTTGTACGAGAGATATTGCCGGGACAAGTACTTCATGGTTGTAGTGGAAAATTGGATAGCTTCCGTAAATTTTAAGGAATATTTCTCTGTCTTTTGCTACCTTCTCTTTGTAGTTCTTTATTGTTAATATTATTCTTTGTGGAAATTCTTCGATCTCGTTTTTTCGTTGGGTTGATATATAGTGTATCGATTAGTCCATGATTAAAGTGATCCCATGCTGTTAATGGTGCTGCTCCAGGGAGAAATATTGCTTTTGGTAAAACTCTTTTATGAAATGGTTTTATTGCTTTTGGTAAAAAAATTTTATCAAATGGTTTTCTGTTTACTGGGTATAGTTGCATAGTAGAGTGATATTTTGTATAATTCACAAGACTATTCCAATACCTTTCAAACTTCGTTATATTAGCTTTTTTTAATTCTTGTTTTTGTTGAGTTGTCATTCTATTTTCAATTTTTATTCTTTGGTTAATTTTTGCTAAAGGATGGGTATTTAGTACCGTCATGTTGGATGTGCTCTCGACGTTTCCTTTTGCTACTGTTTTGTAGGATTCGTCAAAAGCTCTTTGTGCTTCTTCTTGGCTCGTGTAACTTTTGTGGGTTATATTTTTGCCTGATATGTGAGAATCTGCAATTCCCCAGTCTTTGTATATTCCTCTGTGTGGTCCGTTGATAGATAATATAATACTTTTTCTTGGATGATGGCAGATCTTCTGGTAGACTTGGTATTGGTGATGATTGTGTTGGTGTTTCAGATGTTGATACTTCTGTTTTGGTATCTTCTTCGATCGGAATTGCTGTAGTTGCTGCTATTATTTCAAGAAACTTCATCAGATCGATTTCTTCTTTGAGAAGAGCTTCTTTTTGCTTGTCGAGTACTTGGATCTGTTCTTTATTTTCTGCTTTAGTTGATGTTGAATTTATTTGATGACTGTTTCCATTCTTGTAATCTGTTTGTCAACCTTTAATAAATCTGAATAAGTTTTTTGCACTTGGTGCTAAGTACTTTTTATTGTCAATGCTTGGATGCTCGTTTAAAGCCTTTAGATACTTGGTTACTCATTTAGAGCTTTTAATGCTTTCGTTTTGATACTTCATGGATTTGTAGCTTTTTTGACTTTTAAGAAGTCTTATGCTTGAAAAAGTAGTCATTTATATATATATATATATATATATATATATATATATATATATATATATATATATATATATATATATATATATATTCTTCTTTTTTTCAAGGGCCAAATTTTAGTTTATTATCTTGATATTTTTATTTGTTTTTATGTCTCTTTTAATTAGTATGTTATTTATTTCTTGAAATTTTTGTTTTTTATGCTTATCTAGATGTATTTTTAATCTATTAAATATATCAAAAAAATTTATCTATGTCTTCTTGCATGGTTTTTATCATGTGTTCTAGTTGTTTATCACTATGTATTTCGAAATTCATTTTTTAACATGTCGTAAATGATATTCTTGACGAAATGATTTTTATTTGTTTATATCTATTCTTTTGTAAGTATTTTAAATGACTAATAGATGATAATAAACTTTGATAATGTGTTGATTTTATTTCTTTTTCAGCATAAAGTCTTTTTAATTCTTTATTTATTCTTTTTATTTCTCTATAACATCCTTTTAATCTTTCAACATTTTCGTTATTTTTTATTTGTATTCTAGCATCGCTCATGGTTTTAACATGTTCTTTCTGTTATATATCGTGAAATTACAGTAATTAATTCATATTCCAAATTTCTTCTATGTTTTAATAAGTTAATTTTATATGCTACTTTTCGATTATAATTTTTTGATTTTTCAAGATTTTCTAACATTATTATTTCATTACTCAGACGATTTATTTCTTTATATTTTCTTTTTAATAATGATGTTAAATGTTGAATGCTTTTACTTTGTATTTTGGTATCCATTGTATTAGCATGTACTTGCCGTTAATTTTGAAGTGTAAAAATTCATAATTTCTTCTTCTAACTTTTTATATATTTTTAATATTCTAATTTTGAACTCTAGTGGTTCTTCTTTTTCTTGGGTGTATATGAGATTATGTTTTTGTTTTGTTTTTACTTTTCTAGCCTTTTTTCTAGACGTTCGATTATTTTTTTGAAATTTCTAACTCTTTGATGTTGAATTTTAATTCTTTTTATAGTTTCGTGATTTAATCTAGCTTGTATTCTTGAATCTACCATCGTAATGGTGGCCTTATAATAAGTGTTTTAATTTCCTTTTTTGGTTCTATTAGTATTTTATCTGTGTTAATGATTTGTTGCATTTGTTGAAATACCTCAGTAATTTGATTAGTATAATTTGACTGATTGTACATGTAGATAATATCTTGTATTTGAATTTTAATTTCTTCTAGCTCTTTATCTTTTTGTTGAAGCATTTTTCTTGTTTGTTGATGTTCATCATGTATTTTCTTAAATAATTCGGGTAGTTGTTTTAATGCTATTAAACTTAATATATCGATAGTATTATTTAATGTTTTATTTGTTAGATCTATTTTTTCTCCTAATAGTCTTTCTATTTGTTCTTCTAATCCTATTCCATATAGTGTTCCTTTTGGTAAATTTTGTGGAATTTCTACTATATAATTTTTAAAAGGGATAAACGGTTTGGTATGTGTTATTGTTGAAATATTTTTATTTAGTGTATGTAAATTTTCTATACTGATACTTTCTTGACATTCTATTATTAAATTTTCTATAGTAGCCATTTTTTAAATTCGAATATCTAATCTTTTTATCATTTCTTGTAGATTTTTTATTTCTTCTTCTTTTGTTAAATTTGGTTCGCTAGTTGACATTCATGGAGTTTCTGTTGGTATATAAGCTCGATCTATAGAGTTTCTTCTTAATAATGGTGTGAATATAACATTATTATAATATATTTGGTTAACTATTTGTTTTGGTCGTTCTAAGAAAAGAAGTGGTCTAAAAAGTTTATCTATAGAAATTCTATCTTCTGTTTTAAAAGTAATGCTATGATGTGAGTTTGTTAATGCATAATTCATTTGATATGTAATACTAAATGGATGAAATCCTTAGTCCATGAATTGCATTTTTAATAATTTATATCTTATTACGATAGTATTGTCATTAGCGGAAGAACCGGTGACACGTGTCACCCCCACACTAACATAGGTCCTTATTATTTGTTTATGCAACCTGTGGTTTTTGAACGTGCAACCGTGCTTTTCAAATATTAGAATATTTACTAGAATAAATTAATCAAAAAAATTTATAACCTTCAATCAAATAAATAAATTTGTAGTATAATGATTTATAATTTAATGTAACAAATAAAAAAAATAATGAATTAATAATATAAAACCTAAAATTAAATACTCAAAAAGCCATTATTATTTATAATAATGGTTCATTTCACCAAACACATACCATTATTCTTATCAATCCGAAATTTTACAAAATTTCAGTGAATATTATCGATGAGTTATTAATCCGACCTAACCAATCTAATTAATAAAATTACAAAATCGGAAATACTGTTCAAATATGTACCAACGGTGACCAAAAATCATGCCTCCGCCGCCACTGTGGTGCACGTTAACAAAACCCATATCAAATAGTGTTACCCATAAGCTTTATTATAGTGCATGTTAGTGTAATCAAGTCGTGAATAATATTTATTTTTTCTCTCTTGTGTATGTTTGCAGAACCCATTTCAAATATTGCTCTATTACTAATTAGAGATGTTCATTTTAGCTAGTCGTTATAACTTATGATGTATCTAGATCATGGTCTTAGTTAGGGGTGTTTAAAATTAGATATCCGAATTTCGGTTAGTGAATTTTGCTATCCGAATCCAAAATTTCGGATTCGGATACCGGATTATCCGAATATCTGAAAATTCATATTTTTTTTTAACTTTTTTTAAAACTAAATCAAATATTTAAATATCCAAAAATACGAATTCATATATCCAAATACATATTAAAGATAAATATATTACAAACTAATATATCCGGAATTACTTTTACTCGAAACGACTAAAAAAGATTAAAAAAACTAAAATACTTAAAATATTAGTTAATAAATCTATAATATCAAGATAAAACTAGAAAATGTACATTAGATTAATAATAAACGCTCAATATTATGTAAATAATAATCATAAATATATAAAAAATTTATTAAAAAAATATTTTTTTGGTTTTCGGATATCGGATTATCTGAATATCCGAAAATCTTGAATTTTACTATCCAAATCTGAAATTTCGGATATCCGATTTTCCGGATATCTGAAATTTCGGATCGAATTTTTGGATTTTGATTTCGGATGCTCGGATTCGAAGTTTTATTAACACCCCTAGTCTTAGTTCGATTATGTTAATGTATCAGTTTGTATATTTGTTTTTCTTGTATAAAAGTATGTTGCTTTTCAGAAAAAAAAGAAAAACCTCATCCAAAAATAAATTTAAAATATGAGAATTTGATGATATATGTAAAATATCATAAAAGATAAAAAAATTTATTAAATTTTCATGAGAAATAATATTATGGAATTCATTAATTTTAGTTCTCTAATTATACATATATACATTATTCACTAATGAATTACTATTTATAAGTGGGTTTTGCTAAAATGTACCATTTAATATATTAACTAATGAAAGTTTGCTAAATTGCACCATTTGATTATCAACAATTAATTTATCATAAATATTATATTGTAACTTTCGCTAAAATACACCATTTAATATAACTAATGGAGGTTTGTTATATTGCACCATTTTATTATCAACAATTAATTTATCGTAAGTATTAAAAATTGTAGCTTTTCTATAAATTAATTAATATATAATTTACATGAGAAAATTTATCTTTAATATGTCAAACTATATCAATCTATAAATATAAACTAAAATTTAAAAAATGTAAAAGAATGATAAAAAAATAGCTATTGTTCATATATATTTCAAAAGCTAGATAAATAATGCTTATAAAAAATAAAAAGAACATCTAATGACATTCCTTTTTGTATACTTTAATTCAAGTTTATATATATTTTTAATAGGTAATATTTGCTAATTATAACTACATAATACGATAATTTACATAATAGTATTACATTAGTCAACTTTAATAATATTTAATAATGTATATAGTTCATATGTTTATAGCATTTTAACTTTAACAATATGATGTTACACGTTATGTTACAAATTTAATAATAAAATTAATAATTTTTTCTTAATTTAGCATTACAAATTTATACTTTTTATCATTTTTATGAAACTTAATTTATGTATCCATAAAAGGTTAGGATATAAATAATATGTAACTAATGTATCGTGTGTTTACTTCCTAATAGAATTATTAAAAAGTGACCGAATGTTAAAATGATCTATTACTATTTTCATTAACATGTAACATAGAGAGCCTAAATGTCGATAATATATTATTGATTAATGAATAAATAATTTTCTTATAATTTTTTACTTTTATAATTAGATTAATAAATTGTATACACTATACAACACATATATATTTTTTTTGACATGTGTCTTTATTTCTTGAAAATGATTAACTTTTCCAAGCTTTTAAGTTTACTTCTCATAAATGATCATTTTTTAATTAAACTTGAGTCTTGATTTTCAATGAGTAAATCGCTATATTTCAAGTAGGAAGATTAGTTTAGTTTTCTGTTTGTTATAAATTGAAATATACTGTGATTAAATTTATAGTAATTATCATTTGTTCATCTTATTAATTAAAAATTATAAAGTTACAAATTTCGATCTAACGCACGAACATCGTGTAACTTGAATACAATTTATAATGTAACAAAATAACCACCTTATCAATTTTTAATGATAAATAATAGATTTTATAAATAAGTTTCTATTCTAATTTACCAGATAGGGTGTAATTTTTACCCCATTTGACCATGTGGCAAGAAGCATGTCAGATCTTTTATTTTGTAATATGGTTTTTATTTATTTTTACTTTCATTTATTTTTCATATAATTTTTATTTAAAAAATATTATATAAGTATTTATGTTTTCTCACCATTCATTTATGTTAGCTTAATTATCTATTAAACATCTAACAACTATTTTATGATTAATATTATACTAATTTTTCCATACATATTTAATAATACAATCTATATAAGAAATTACATATTATAAAAAGTTTATATCACATTTATTTTGTAATAAAATCAAAAAATTAACTTACTATGTGTGCTTAACATTTTATTTATATGATACATGTTATAAATTTACTTAAAAAGGAATGATGTTTTATAAAATCCTTATCTTTATATACATTAATAAACTTTCGGAATATGTAATTTCTTATATAGGTTGTTTTATTACATATATAAGGAAAAATTAATATAATATTAATCATAAAATATTTGTTAGATTCATATGTGATATGTGTGATTAACATTTTATTTATATGATACATGTTATAAATTTTCTTAAAAAGAAATGATGTTTTTATAATTTATCACTATAAATAAATACTTTGTAATATAAAATCCTTATCCTTATATATATTAATAAAAGAAAATCTTATGTGCCACTTCTCACCTCCTCATAAAATCATTTTTTTATTTTGCCTTCCAATTTTCCTAATATAACTCTTTCAATCATTCACTTAGTTTGATTTTAAAACATTAATAAAATTAAAATGAATTAATATATAGTTTAACCACAACTTATGAAAGTAAGTCTGATTTAATTACTTTCTAAATTAACTCCTACATCTATCTAAAATGATTTTTTGATTTATGTTATATAATTCAAATAATTTCTTTAATATATGAACTAACTCTAATTGAACATGTTTTAATCTTAACTATTTGTTTATATTACAATAATATAATAATTTAATTTCATATTTGAGATAACTTAATAATTTCTTTATATTAATTTAATTTTTATATTTTATTATTTTTAAGAATATTTCAAGTTATATGTGTTTATAAAATATTTATATATTAATTACAACTCATGTACTAAGTTATATTTATTAAAGCACAACAGTGTGTATGACTATTATACACACACACACGTTACTATGTGTGTTTTACTTTTTATTTATACTTCGTAATTTTGTATGATTTTATATAAATTTATATGTATGTAGGTATATTGATTGAATACTAATTTAACAATACATCATGCATTCTATTGATTTTTTTTATTAAACTAAATTTAAAGTAGTCAAGTAGAAAAGTATATCAAACCTAACCTTGAGGATCTAAAATAAGATAGATATGAAATAATAAGTTTTCAAATATTTATATAAGAGTTATAACATAAACAATATGCAACTAAAGTCTAATCATAAAAATATAACTATAAATAAAATGTTTATATACAACAAAAAGTGATTTTTTAAATATGTTTCTGTGTTTCTAGAAAATGAAATTTTTATAACTTTCAAGCTTAAAAAATGATTTTTTTTATTCATTTAATATGTGTCTGGATTTGCTGATAATTAAATTAATATATTATCAAATTCTAGGTTATTTGAAGTTCTAATTTATTATAAAATTTAAGATATTATTATTATTTATGTTTTACTAAAGTTTTTAATTGTTTTAAAAGTATATATAACTTGCAATAATATTATTATTTTATTTTATTATATTTTTAATCTATTAATAAAAATATATATAAATACAAACTCCGTTACAACGTACGAGCACTACATACCTTGTTTGATACAAGGGACAATAGTTCATTTTGTCATACATAATTAGATAAACGACTCAAATAGAAAGATATAAAAAACGAGTTATTAACACCCGCGCGTTGCTGCGAGGTCAAAAATAATTAGTTACAAAAATATTTATTAAAACAAATGAACAAAAATACTTTTCAAGCAATTCAAATAACGAAACACAACTAGATCAGGATCGAAGAGTGAAATTGGAAAGTTGATATAAATTCAAAAAGCAAGACAAATGATACTGTTAGTGAAATAAGACATTGTTTATAATTTTAACATTGCAAAATCTAGAAATCAATGATAATAAACAACTAACAGTATCATTTAATTAATTAAATATTCATACCCATAATTTAAAATTTTGACATTGATTAGATTTAATCGTCAATTTAATTTGTTGCTTTTACGATCAAATCAAATAAATTTATAACAATAATGTCTCTAATACATTGACCAGGGTTGGTCAACGATATAATAGTAGTGTTCAATGTTATCCATTATCATATTTAATAAAAAAATCTAAACATTAAATAGTAACATTTTAATTGTAAAGCAATTTCATTAAATTTTGTATCTTGCATTTGAATTATAAAGTCTTTTTCATACAATTAAACATAACATAATAGTTTCAAAAGACAACTCTAAACATAAGTATAATTAAAATCATAATTTTAAGTGTGTAAGAAAATGTTGTAATAAAAAAATGTTAAAATAGGACTAAACAAAATATTATTAAAATAAAAGGGCTTAATAACAGATAATGCTAAGATAATGGCGTGTTATAAAAGAATTAAATTTAAAATAAAAAAAGAACGAACAAATGCCATTGGCCTACTCCATGCATTTGAATAATAAAGTATTTTTAATACAATTAAACATAACTCCAAACATAAGTATAAGTATAATTATAATCATAATTTTAAATGTGTAATAAAATATTGTAATAATAAATGTTAAAATAGGAATAAATTAAAAGGGATAAATAAAAGATAACGCTAAGATAATGGTGTGTTATTGAAAAATTAAATTTAAAACAAAAATAGAAAAATGTCATCGGCTTACTTGTAACAACCTAGTTTTTGATCCAGTCAAATCTTTGTATTTTGAGAAATTAATGTAATTTTATTACATTAATTATTTTGAATATGAAAAATATTAATTAAATTGTGTTTATGAATTATTTGTTAAAAGATGATTAAAAATAAAGAGATGTAATATACAAAAGTTTAGTGGGTTAAAATTTCAAAATAACAAAATGGATATAAAAATCAATTAATGATCAATTTAAGATCATTAATCTTAACAACTCTCTCTCTCTCTACTCTCTCACTAAGTATACGGCTAATTCAACAAATTCACAAGAAATTCATCATAATTGCAAGTAATTGAAGATTTAATACAAGAAAGGAGTTACAAGAATCAAAGATCAACAACAATCTACAAGAACTTGAGGTAAATTTACTTAATTTTCGGTATTTTGATTGTTTGGTTCGGTTTTGTGTCAAAACCGAAATCAAGGTTTTAAAATGTGGAAATCTTATGTTGCATGTGTATGAATTTAGAGGATTATGATGAATCTAAGTTACTAAAAGTTATAGAAATGGAATTTGTGGGTTAGATTGACCAAAACATTGAAGAAATCGGATATTTTGTGTTAAAATATGTTCTTGACAAAAATAGTACATTTTGGGTGATCTAGATCAAATAAGTGTGTTTTTGATAGGGAAATTAGTATAAAAACAATCTAAATATGATAATATAACAAAGTATTACATTGCATGTTGAATAAATCGGGTTTTTGAGAATTTTGATAAAAATCCGTATGAATGTGACCAAGAACACCAAGAACAACATCTGGGAAAAATATGAAGATGTGGGATCCGAATTCGGGTAGGACCGAATTCGGATGGTGCCTTATTTTTCGGATCCCATAATTTCGGATGATCTTAATTCGGTTCCTATGAACTAATTTCGGATGATATACTATTTCGGATGCCTATTAAATTCGGTTGAGTCATGATCCGAATTCAGGTTATGCTATTTCGGATGGTGCCCAATCCGGATTGATCCGAATCCGGGTCCCCAGTCCGGATGGATCCGAATCCGGATTGATCCGGATCCAATTATTATATTTTGATATTTTAGCTAAATAAATTATATATATATATATATATATATATATATATATATATATATATATATATATATATATATATATATATATATATATATATATTTTGCTATTTAAATAGATAACTTTTGGAGAATTTAAAAGAATAAAGAATATGAGCAAACAAAAGATTGATGAACTATAAAGTTATCAGAATCAGATAGAATTAAAGAATTTATGACCAAAAGATGATGACATTGATAAGATAAGTTATCAGATATCAGACTCAGATAAAATACAAGAATTTGAAGACTAAATTGATGATGATAAAGATGATGAAAATGACATGATATTATCATGAATGATTTTGAACAGGTTCAGTATATTCTGAACAAAGATTTACAGATTTAAAGACTTAAAAGCGGGTCAGAGACTTGAACTGACAGATTACAGATTGACAAAATCCTGAGATAACTCAGGTGGCAGATTCTTATATCTGTTTGACCAAGACCCAGATCTGTGAGTTATAGATATTCAAATTGAACATGCAAAGATCCGTTTGAGATATATTGTTGCTGTTACATTATTTGACATTCATTTATCAGCTGGATTGAGACCTGTGCACACCATGGATGGGTGTTGCCCAGTGAATCATGATAGCTATTTGCTTATCATTTCATATTGCATTTATTAGCGCTTCAGACTTTGCTTTATGATTCGTTGCTATCATGACTCCTAAGACTTATGCTTACTTCATTGATCAGACTTGATAAGACTTATTCAGCTTGACTAGCCCTTATGGTCTATTGTTCTAGACCCGGCTATTCCACCAGTTCTCACGAACTTGGTAATGACCTCCGATGTTCGGCCATGTTGACCTACTGGTAGCTAGCCCAGTATGTGGCTGATCCCCACGATATAAGCGTGAGTGTGGTTTGAACATCATCCGATCTTAAGATACTATATCTCAATCATGATGAGGGCTGTAGCGGCAGCCAAGACATATCACGCTTAGATTTATGACTCCGCTTGACACGCATGTTAATATTGAAAATCTATAAACTCACTAAGCTTTGCTTACAGATGTTGCTTTAAAATTTTACAGGAAAAGCCAAAGGAAAGTCACCTGCCGGACCTAGCACTTAGGTCTTACACGATCAAGACAGAAGTATCATAGACCTCTACTCAACGATCTCATTTTGGTACTAATTGGATGATGATATTGTGGTGATATGGGTAGATTTCTTTTGATAATATATGATGACATGAATTAGATTAGACTTGTGCCCTTTATAAGTTTAATTTAAAAACTTAATCTGTATTAAACTTAAATCTTAATAGCTTGTACTGTAATTTAATTTTCCGCATTATAATTACTCTATTTTAGTTTGATTGATATCGTATTGCATGATGTGGGACCTAGACTGGTGAGAATTGCTCCGTAAGGGGTGGTCTTCACAGGATGGTATCAGAGCCCTAGTTTGAGTGAATCAAGTATTACGTGAGTATACTTGATCTCAAACTGAAGCAATACATATGTATCAATCATTTAGGTGGATTGAACTGAGATAGGATGTACAGACTGTTAGGATGGGAAAAGGGTACATAGATCTAAGTCTATAAACTGATAGTTAATTGATTTTAATTTTCAGTAGAAGATGTCAGGATCAGGATCAGGTGACATACCAAGTAACATGACCCCACAACAAATGTTTGAGATGATGCAACAATTACTAGCACAACACTCAGAACAACAGAATAAGATTATGCAAGAACAGTTTCAGGCCAGAGATGAGGCCGAAGCTAAAAGACGTAATGATAAGAAAAATAAGCGAAAAGATAAGCAAGTTCAGAATGAAGAATCTGATTCTGATAACTCTACCCCTGAAACCCAAATCGAGCAGCCTAAAGGCTGTAAGTTTAAGGATTTCAAAGCCAGCGGTGCCCTGAACTTCGAGGGTACAGTTGATCCGATTCAGGCAATGGATTGGATCAGTCATACAGAAGAAATATTTAGAATCTCTGACTGTTTAGATTCTAAGAAAGTGAGCTACGCGTCTGCGTTGTTTGTTGGAGCTGCTCGTGCATGGTGGAAGACACAGCGAAGCATATACGGTGAGGAGGTGATTCAGACGTTAGAATGGGAGCAGTTTCTTGATATGTTCAATGCGAAATACTGCCCGGTCGACCAGCGAGATAAAATGGAAGTACAACTAATGCAGCTGACTCAGGGAACGAAGACAGTCGACGAATATGAGCACGAGTTTTCGCGATTATGCGGTTATTCTTCATACCAAGTTGCTACCGAGGAGAGAAAGATGAATAGATTCCGAGTAGGACTCAATCCTAGATACAGACATCCGATGAGCGCGATTAAATACAAGAGTTATCTAGAAATGGTAGAAGCAGCTAGACAGATTGAACGAGGGTACTTAGAGTACGGCGATCAGCTCTACGCTCCGTCTACTAATCCGATGAACCCGTCTCCTCCAAAGAAACAACGATTTGGCAGATTCTTTAAGCCAAATAAATCTCAGACTCAGCAAACCCATCAGTATAGTTCACAGCCGAAAGCGCAAGCCTACTCACTGACAAACGAGCCACGATTCTGCAAGAGATGCAGAAAATCACATATGGGGTTATGTAATCCAGAAGACGTTACTTGCTTCGCGTGCAACATGATCGGTCACAGCAGTGATGAATGTCCGCAGCAGGGACGAGGATGTGCGAAGTGTGGAAAAAGAGGACACTTTATGTACCAGTGTCGTAGCGGACCGCGTTATCAGTCTCAATCATCAGCAGGAGGTTCTACAGGGAAAAGTTCTGCTGCAACGCCGACTGCACGGACTCGAGCTTTCCAAATTACAGCTGAAGAGGCGAGAGAAACACCAGACGTAGTCACCGGTACGTTTCTGTTAAATACAATTCCTGCTCGCGTATTATTTGATTCTGGCGCTAGTCGTTCCTTCATATCGACTTCTTTTGCATCGAGATTATCTAAGTCCCCATCAAAGCTTCCTTTTGTACTTGACATTGAGACAGCCAGTAACAACTATGTTATGGTTGATTCTGTATATCGAAACTGCACACTACTCATAGATAATATTGTGTTCAACCTGGACCTCATCCCGATTCCGTTAAAAGAATTTGACGTCATCATCGGCATGGATTGGCTAATGAACAACGAGGCCACAATTATCTGCAATCGACGAATCATCAGAATCAAATCTTCAGACGGCCGAGTACTTGAGATCAAGGGCGAGACACGGAAAGGTGCACATTGTTTCATAACTGTAGAAAAAGCTCACAAATACTTGTCTAAAGGTCACGACTCTTATCTTTGCTATGTTTCATCTGAATCTAACTCCGAAGCTCAAAAGAAATCATTATCTGACATTCCTATCGTCTGTGAGTTCCCAGACGTATTCCCTGACGATATTTCCGGAGTGCCACCGGAACGACAAGTCGAGTTCAGTATTGACTTGGTTCCTGGTGCGGCTCCTATCGCAAAAGCTCCATACAGACTTGCACCTGCAGAAATGCAGGAAATGTCAAAACAACTGCAAGAGCTGTTGGAGAAGGGGTTTATCCGACCGAGTTCTTCTCCGTGGGGTGCACCAGTACTATTTGTTAAAAAGAAAGACGGAACTTTCCGTATGTGCATCGATTACCGTGAGTTGAACAAGGTTACAATAAAGAATAAGTATCCTCTGCCCAGAATCGATGATCTGTTTGATCAGCTGCAAGGAGCAAGCTATTTCTCAAAGATAGATCTCCGTTCTGGGTATCATCAGCTAAAAGTCAGAGAAGAAGACATTCCAAAGACAGCCTTCCGTACAAGATACGGTCATTACGAATTTCTCGTAATGCCGTTTGGATTAATGAATGCACCAGCGGCGTTCATGGACCTCATGAATCGTGTGTGCAGACCCATGTTGGATAAATCAGTTATCGTATTCATAGACGATATTCTGATTTACTCCAAAACGGAGGCTGATCATTCTATTCATCTGCGGCAGTTGCTAGAGTTATTAAGAAAAGAAAGACTCTATGCAAAGTTTTCTAAGTGCGAATTCTGGCTCAGACAGGTATAATTTCTATTATATAAGTCTTGAGCTGTTTCTTTAACCATTCTATGATTCACCTCAGAATTTGAAATTCTATCTTGATTCTTATAGATCCAGTTCCTTGGCCATATTGTTTCTGGCGAAGGGATTTCCGTTGATCCTTCAAAAGTCGAGGCTGTTCAGAAGTGGCAAACACCTCGCAATGCCTCCGAGATAAGAAGTTTCCTTGGATTGGCCGGTTATTATCGGCGATTCATAAAGGATTTCTCGAAGATTGCTGTACCTCTAACGATGCTAACACGAAAGAATACTCCTTTCGTTTGGACAGATAAACAGCAAGAGGCATTTAACATTCTGAAGCAAAAGCTTATTCAAGCGCCGATTCTAGCCTTGCCAGAAGGTAATGACGATTTCGTTGTTTACAGCGACGCTTCTGGTACTGGCTTAGGATGTGTTCTTATGCAAAGGGGAAAAGTAATTGCCTACGCTTCAAGGCAATTAAAAGACTACGAGAAAAGTGCACCAACTCATGACCTTGAGTTGGCTGCCGTTACCTTTGCTTTGAAAATCTGGCGTCATTATCTTTATGGGACTCGGTGTCAGCTCTACACTGATCATAAGAGTCTCAAATACCTTTTTACTCAGAAAGATCTGAACATGAAACAGCGTCGATCCTTGGAGCTTATCAAGGATTATGACTGTGAGATCTTATATCATCCCGGCAAAGCAAATGTTGTCGCGGATGCGTTGAGTAGAAAAGTGTATCCTGAAAAGTGCTGTTATGCCCTAACTCCAGTTATATTCTCTTTTGATCTTATTGAAGATATTCGAGCTGCTCAAACTGAAGCGCTGAAAGAAGAGAACATAGATTCTGAAAATCTAAAAGGGCAATTACAATTCCTAACTCTGAACCATTTGGGACTTCACTGTCTCAAGGGAAACCGAATCTGGGTTCCTAAATATGGTTCTATTCGTAGCACTCTTCTGTCCGAAGCTCATCAGTCCAAGTTATCTATTCATCCTGGCAGTTCAAAGATGTATTTTGATCTGAAAGCCGATTACTGGTGGCCAGGAATGAAGAAGGACATTGGAAAATGTGTTGAAAGCTGCAGAGTATGTCAGATGGTTAAGGCAGAACATCAGAAACCCTTCGGGGATATGCAACCACTGCCAGTTCCTGAATGGAAGTGGGAGCATATAACTATGGATTTCATTACGAAGTTGCCTAAGACCAAAAGACAGCACGACTCCATCTGGGTAGTCGTGGATCGATTAACGAAATCAGCACATTTTATTCCGATGAAAGAAACTTATTCTCTCGATAGATTGGCGCAGCTGTACATCACTGAAATTATTTCACGACACGGGGTGCCAAAGTCTATCGTTTCTGATCGTGATAGTCGCTTCACATCCAGATTCTGGCAAGCACTACAAGAAGGGATGGGTACTCGGATTTCTATGAGTACTGCTTATCATCCAAATGCAGATGGTCAGAGTGAGCGTACTATCTTAACTCTTGAAGATATGCTTCGTGCCTGCGTTCTTGATTTAGGTGGTAACTGGGATGACCACTTGCCGTTGGTCGAATTTTCATACAATAACAGTTATCATTCTACAATCAAGATGGCTCCTTTTGAAGCTTTGTACGGAAGAAAGTGCAGAACTCCTACCTGTTGGCGCGAAACAGGCGAATCACCAATAGCGGGTCCTGCCCTTCTACAGTTGACTCATGAAAAGATTCAACTTGTCAGAAGGAATATTCTTGAAGCTCAAAGCAGGCAGAAGTCATATTATGACAACCGGCACAGATCAATCAGTTTTGCAGTTAACGATTGGGTGATGCTGAAAGTATCCCCAATGAAGAATGTGGTGCGATTCATTAAAAGAAACAAGTTAGCTCCGAGATTTATCGGACCGTTCAAGATCATTGAAAAGATTGGAAATCAGTCTTATCGTCTTGATCTACCAGCGGACTTAGCTGGAATACACCCTGTATTCCATGTTAGTCATTTGAGAAAAAGCTTAGCTGACGAAAGAGAAGTACAGATACCACACGTTAAATTGCAAATTGATGAGAAGCTTCGAGTGGTTGAAGAGCCGGAGTGTATTCTGGACTCGAAGACCAAAAAGCTTCGGAATAAAGAAATACAGATGGTGCTCGTCCAGTGGAAACACCACAAAGGTTCGCATCAGTCTTGGGAATCGAGAGATGTAATGAAAGCTACATATCCAAGTCTGTTCGAATCTAGCTAACTTCGGGGACGAAGTTTGTGCGTGGTGGAGCCCATTCTGTAACAACCTAGTTTTTGATCCAGTCAAATCTTTGTATTTTGAGAAATTAATGTAATTTTATTACATTAATTATTTTGAATATGAAAAATATTAATTAAATTGTGTTTATGAATTATTTGTTAAAAGATGATTAAAAATAAAGAGATGTAATATACAAAAGTTTAGTGGGTTAAAATTTCAAAATAACAAAATGGATATAAAAATCAATTAATGATCAATTTAAGATCATTAATCTTAACAACTCTCTCTCTCTCTACTCTCTCACTAAGTATACGGCTAATTCAACAAATTCACAAGAAATTCATCATAATTGCAAGTAATTGAAGATTTAATACAAGAAAGGAGTTACAAGAATCAAAGATCAACAACAATCTACAAGAACTTGAGGTAAATTTACTTAATTTTCGGTATTTTGATTGTTTGGTTCGGTTTTGTGTCAAAACCGAAATCAAGGTTTTAAAATGTGGAAATCTTATGTTGCATGTGTATGAATTTAGAGGATTATGATGAATCTAAGTTAATAAAAGTTATAGAAATGGAATTTGTGGGTTAGATTGACCAAAACATTGAAGAAATCAGATATTTTGTGTTAAAATATGTTCTTGACAAAAATAGTACATTTTGGGTGATCTAGATCAAATAAGTGTGTTTTTGATAGGGAAATTAGTATAAAAACAATCTAAATATGATAATATAACAAAGTATTACATTGCATGTTGAATAAATCGGGTTTTTGAGAATTTTGATAAAAATCCGTATGAATGTGACCAAGAACACCAAGAACAACATCTGGGAAAAATATGAAGATGTGGGATCCGAATTCGGGTAGGACCGAATTCGGATGGTGCCTTATTTTTCGGATCCCATAATTTCGGATGATCTTAATTCGGTTCCTATGAACTAATTTCGGATGATATACTATTTCGGATGCCTATTAAATTCGGTTGAGTCATGATCCGAATTCAGGTTATGCTATTTCGGATGGTGCCCAATCCGGATTGATCCGAATCCGGGTCCCCAGTCCAGATGGATCCGAATCCGGATTGATCCGGATCCAATTATTATATTTTGATATTTTAGCTAAATAAATTATTATATATATATATATATATATATATATATATATATATATATATATATATATATATATATTGCTATTTAAATAGATAACTTTTGGAGAATTTAAAAGAATAAAGAATATGAGCAAACAAAAGATTGATGAACTATAAAGTTATCAGAATCAGATAGAATTAAAGAATTTATGACCAAAAGATGATGACATTGATAAGATAAGTTATCAGATATCAGACTCAGATAAAATACAAGAATTTGAAGACTAAATTGATGATGATAAAGATGATGAAAATGACATGATATTATCATGAATGATTTTGAACAGGTTCAGTATATTCTGAACAAAGATTTACAGATTTAAAGACTTAAAAGCGGGTCAGAGACTTGAACTGACAGATTACAGATTGACAAAATCCTGAGATAACTCAGGTGGCAGATTCTTATATCTGTTTGACCAAGACCCAGATCTGTGAGTTATAGATATTCAAATTGAACATGCAAAGATCCGTTTGAGATATATTGATGCTGTTACATTATTTGACATTCATTTATCAGCTGGATTGAGACCTGTGCACACCATGGATGGGTGTTGCCCAGTGAATCATGATAGCTATTTGCTTATCATTTCATATTGCATTTATTAGCGCTTCAGACTTTGCTTTATGATTTGTTGCTATCATGACTCCTAAGACTTATGCTTACTTCATTGATCAGACTTGATAAGACTTATTCAGCTTGACTAGCCCTTATGGTCTATTGTTCTAGACCTGGCTATTCCACCAGTTCTCACGAACTTGGTAATGACCTCCGATGTTCGGCCATGTTGACCTACTGGTAGCTAGCCCAGTATGTGGCTGATCCCCACGATATAAGCGTGAGTGTGGTTTGAACATCATCCGATCTTAAGATACTATATCTCAATCATGATGAGGGCTGTAGCGGCAGCCAAGACATATCACGCTTAGATTTATGACTCCGCTTGACACGCATGTTAATATTGAAAATCTATAAACTCACTAAGCTTTGCTTACAGATGTTGCTTTAAAATTTTACAAGAAAAGCCAAAGGAAAGTCACCTGCCGGACCTAGCACTTAGGTCTTACACGATCAAGACAGAAGTATTATAGACCTCTACTCAACGATCTCATTTTGGTACTAATTGGATGATGATATTGTGGTGATATGGGTAGATTTCTTTTGATAATATATGATGACATGAATTAGATTAGACTTGTGCCCTTTATAAGTTTAATTTAAAAACTTAATCTGTATTAAACTTAAATCTTAATAGCTTGTACTGTAATTTAATTTTCCGCATTATAATTACTCTATTTTAGTTTGATTGATATCGTATTGCATGATGTGGGACCTAGACTGGTGAGAATTGCTCCGTAAGGGGTGGTCTTCACATTACTCCATCCATTTGAATAATAAAGTCTTTTTCATACAATTAAACATAACTACAAACATACGTATAATTAAAATCATAATATTAAGTGTGTAATAATGTAACAATCCGAGCCCACTGGGACAGGATATTGTCCGCTTTGGTCACCCCAACACGGTGCCTCACGGTTTTGTTTTCATCCCAAAACGCGTCCTGTTGGGAGAGAGTCACCCACCTTATAAAGGTCTCTTGGTTTCTCTCACCCACCAATGTGGGATGTCACAATCCTCCTCACTTAGGGACACATCGTCCGCGCTGTGCACATTGGTCTGGTGCCCGGCTCTGATACCATTTGTAACAACCCAAGCCCACCGGGACAGGATATTGTCCGCTTTGGTCACCCCAACACGGTACCTCACGGTTTTGTTTTCATCCCAAAACGCGTCCTGTTGGGGGAGAGTCACCTTACCTTATAAAGGTCTCTTGGTTTCTCTCACCCACCAATGTGGGATGTCACAATCCTCCCCACTTAGGGACACAACGTCCTCGCTGTGCACATTGGTCCGGTGCACAGCTCTGATACCATTTGTAACAGCCCAGACCACCCAGACCATCCCGAGACAAGATATTGTCCGCTTTGGCAAAGGCCGCACAGTTTTGTTTCTGGAAGCCAAGCCATAGGTGTAGGTCCCGAAATGTTTCCCAAGTATATAGCCTTAAGCTGTAGAGGGGGGGTGAATACAACTATTTAAAAACTACACACTCTTTTCTCAATGTTTGTATGTATTATCAACAAAAGTTAATTACAAACAAGCTTGAATGCGGAAAGGTTCAAGCTGAGATGACAGATACAACATTATGTTAACTAATCTAAGACAGACTTAAACTAGTTACAATGAATACACTCACTAGGAATTACTCACTGTGTATACAAGACTCAGAGAAACAGCTTGAATAAGAACAGCTTAGACACCAAGCACTATTTTATTCAAGCAGACTTGCATGCATAAAAGACACACTTGAATGCACATTCACTCTTGGCTTCAGCACTTAGCTTTTTTGGCTTATCCTTTCAATCCTTGGAAGTTTCCTTTTATACTCTCTCAGAGGATCTAAGAGAAGTTTCTTTATTGGACGAAAGGAAAAGTGGAAAGTCTTGTTGAAAAGACAATATAACTTTTCTGCACATTCTGAAAAGCAGACATGCCTTCATGTTGCAGAACTTTTGTCTTTGTCTACTGTTGCATAAGCTTTAACTAAATAAGGAATGTCAACTTTGCGTCTTTCTTCCTTTGTCAAGGCCTATTTTGATATAAGAAAAAGGTCTGTCACCCTTTTTCAAATATCCTTTTGTCTTCATGTGACAGAACAGCGTGGGCAGGCTGAGCAGTTCTGTTTTCCACTTTGTCTTTGACTTTGTAAACTGATCTTTTCGCCAAAAACAATACATGAGGACTTGGAAACATATTCCATAAAGTGTTTAGCCTGTTCACAAAGAACAGGTTCTCTTCACAAAGTACAGAACACTTGTAAACTGCCCAAGCTGCTCACCAGTGTAGAGCAGCGTAGACAGTTTATGCCCAGCCTGTTCAGCAGACTGAACTGCTTGGACAAACTGTCTTTGTTGCAACATGTGCAACATATAGAACAACTTTGGACTGATATTGCAAATCATTTTCAGGTTTCAATAAGGCATATAACAGGCCTTAAATTCAACCTTCAAATGCATCAACAGGTTTGATTAAGAATCTCCCCCTCAGATGCAGAACAGGTTTGACTGAGGCCTTTTTGTGCCTAACAATCTCCCCCTATTTGCAATAACTAGTCTAAGCTGGCCTTATCAAAAATCACTATATATTTTTACAGTACATTTGCTGTAATAAAATTACAATATCAAAGTAAAGTAAAAGATCAGTTTATATATACACTGATTCTTGATTACATAAAACAACACATGTTTTTACAAAAGTACAACTGATGTACTGATGTATATTACAACTGATGTAAAAGAAAAATTACAACTTATGTAATTAAAGTACAACTAATGTACAACAGATTTTGGATTGTTTGTGTTCGGAGCAGATAATGGTAAGCCTGTCCAACTGATGGACAACTTCCATTCTTCACCTACCCAGATGGTAGATGGACTTTACTATAGTGGAGGAGGACCTTCAAACATCTTTTCAAGTTCCTCCCTTGTATCCTCAAGTTCTTCAATTTCACTTCTGATGATCATAAACTTGGGATGTTCAAGTTCACCTCTCTCATAAAAGCCTCTGAGCTGATCCCAGACGGCTGCTCTCCACCTGCTTGACTGCCTAAATGAAGCTGCAAGTCTGAAGGCTACAAGTTGTCTCAGATCCACATTGTATAGATCTGATGCTCTCTGAAAGCATTTCTTCTGAGTTAAGGATCTACAAAAAATGCCCCCAGCTCAGGCTCTTCAATAATCTTGTCATCTTCAAACTCTACTTCACTAGGCAGGCTGTAGTCAACTCCCTTCATCTCAACAGCATAGTCACCCTGTTCAATTAAGATGAGGAGTTATTCAAGCTCAGTGTCTTTCCTTGTCCTCCTGGCCTTTATTTTTGGTTGTGTCACATAGACACCTTCACTAACTTCTTTTGAGATCAAGCCAAGATTCTTCACTCTCTCCATCAACTTCTTTACATATGCCTTGATTGTCTTTGTCATTTCTGACTTAGATTCGCTCAGAGCAACTGCCAACTCAATCCATTCCCTGTACCCCATCTGTGCAACATCAGTGTAGTCATACGTTTCTAGTTCTGGGCCTGTTGCACCCATTTTGGTTATTTTCAACTTCCACTGACTGCCTTTTCTTGATATGGGAACAGCTTTGACAATTGCTTCCTTGGCAAGCCTTCTATCAGCAACATCCTGAAATTTTCTTCTAGCCAAGTTGTCAAAGTGGAACTGAGCTCTTGCAGAGGGTACTTGTGTTTTGATCACAGAGACCTGAGCACCCTTTTCTTTTTCTGCTCCCTTCTCTCCTGCTGATCCCTTAGCAGCTTCCATTAATTTCTTTTGCACTTCCAGAGAGGACATTTTAACTTTCCTTGCCTCTTGAAGTGCAAAAGACTTAGCAGCTTTGGCAGATTCTTCTTCTTTCCTTAGAGCTTCTAGGGCTTGAAGCTGTTCTTCTCTGAACTCAAAGTATTTGTGCATGGGAAGACCCATTTCTTTAGCCCTGACTTTGTGAAATATAATTCCTGCTGCTTTCTGCTGTTGGGGATCAACTGCTGCTTTTTCTTTTCCTTTAGTTGCTGTAGTGACAGCAGCTTCAGAACTTTCCTCCTCCTCTTCTTCTTCTTCTTGTAGAATCAGATGCCTCCTTCTGCTCCTTGGCCTGTCCTCAGGAATGAATTCCTCCCCCTTAGACTGAGCAGGGTTTGGAGATTCAGCCTGAGTAGGCTGAGCAGCCTGGGAAGCACCTTCCATTGTACCTGTGTCAGATGCTCCTGCTGGTTGACCAGTGGGTATTGCAGGCACTGATTTCTCCTTAGGAGAAGAAGTTTTCTCCCCCTTAGACTTAGTCTTCGAGGCAGATGACTTCTCCCCCTTTAAAGGAGATGTACTAGCACCTTCATCACATGGTCTGCCTGAAGACACGAAGTCAGCAGGCTTGCCAGCAGGCTTGGGGCCAACAAGGCTATTCACTAAGAAGGCCAAGTTGTCCTTCACCTCTGCAAGCTGGGAAAGACAGGATTGAAGAGAAGAGGCCTGGGTGTCAGTAAGAGAGGCCAGTTTGACAATGTTTTCCCTATCAGAAGCTGTGAACAACAGACTTTGAAGCTGTGCAAGATGTAGTTCAAGGGAATCTTGCACATCAGCAAGGTCTGATGACACAGAATTGGATAGGGAGCCAATAACAGTGTTCAAGCTGGCCAAGTTGGCAGGAAGGGTAGACGTGCAAGAAGTGAGGAGAGATGACAGCTGTTGAGATATAGCTGCCATTGAGGACACTGAGTCCTGTTGGAGTGAAAGAATAGAGGAAAGGGAAGTAGAGACACTTTGCAGCTGTGCAGTGAGTGCAAGCAGCTGTGGAGAGTTGTCAGGTTGTGTAGTGGCTGGGAAGGAATCTTTGAACACATCAAAGAATCCCTTAAGCTGTTCAGACACAGAGTCTGAAATGAGAGAAGGTAGAGAGGACATGGAGGATTCTAAAGAACTAACTTTGTTGGTCAGCAGTGTAAGCTGATCCTTCAAAGGCAGGTCTTTAGGAGATGGAGGTGTATGGGTGGACTGTTTAGATTGTGTTGAGGGAGAGGAAGATGATGAGGCTGGTGTATGAGGATGTGATGGAGAGGGAAGAGGAACAGTTGAAAGAAGCTCCATAGCCTGGGCAAAAGTAATGTGGCCCAGCTTGGAGGGGTCAAAGGGTCCTTCAGCAATGGCAGTAGCTGCATCATCAGGAGAAGGGGTTGATGTTGGGGGCCTTTCAGATGCTGCTTGTGTTGCAACACCTTCATTAAGGCCAGTGGGTGTTCCCTCGGCAGTGCCTTGGTGTAAAAGCACCTCATCATGGGGAGATGGGATATGCATTTCAACATCAGCAATGGTAAATTCTGCTGATGGAATTTGTAGAGAAGGGGCAGCCTCACCCAAGGGATGGTATGTTCCCTGAGGTTCATCAGCTTGAGTGGTTGGTCCCTCAGCAGCTGTTTGGTGTTGAACAGCTGTATCAAAGGGAGCAGAAATTTGAGGCTGAGCTGCTAATTGGTTTATATCAGCAGTGTGGACACCTCGTGCAGACTCATGGTGTAGAGAAGTTTGAGGAGGGACAGTGTGGACACAAAATGGAGTGGAGAGGGCTCCTGTCTTTCAATATTCTCCGCCTGTTGGGAGGCTAGAATAGTTGAGGTGGCTATCTCCGTTTGTACAACTGGCTCCTGTTGGGAGGAACCAGAGGGTCTAGGCTGACTCTGGGTGGACTCAGGTTGGAGTGAAGCAGGCTCCAATTGTGCTGAACCTTCTCCCAAAATAGGAGAGGCAGCAGGGGTGGCTTCTCTTACAACTGAACCCTGTTGAGAGGGAACAGAGAAGCTGGTTGTTGGGGCTGTTTTCCTTTTAGCGAGTGATTTGCGTTGGTATTTGATGGATGAAGTGGGTGATTGTGGAGAGGTGATAGGTTCTGTTTGGACAGGGTGTGAGACTGGGTCAGGAACAGTTGGGTTGGCCTGTTCCATGGTCTCAGGTGCCACAGAGGCACCAGCCACAAAGGCTTCAGGTTCAACAGATGAACCAGGGTGAGGAGCCTGCTCCCCCTCAGCCACAGAGGCCAAGGTAGCAGACTCAGACTGAGCTGTTTTGGCCTTCTTGTGGACAGACCCAGCTTCAGTGGTTGCCAGGGTACTTTTAACAAGCTTGGCCCTGGCTTTAGATTTTCCCTTGGGAGCAGGTTCAGGATCCACCCTTACATTTGAAGGGTCCTTCCACCAATCCTAACAGCCTCCTCATTGGTGTTGACAGAGGAGGCTCATTGGGTAGAACAGGAGTATAAAACACTCTATTCCCTATTACAGGGAATGCAGCAGTCTTATGTAAAGGCTGAGAGGAATATAATTGCTCACCACAATGATGCTTGAAGATGAGGCTCAGAAACCTTGGATACCGAACAACAGCTGGACGGTTTTCTTGTTGTACCAGGTTCCTCAAATTCAAAAAAATCCACTGTGCCATGTCTATTGTAGTCCCATCCACCAGCCGTAGAACAATGGGGACTTCATCACGGCTTAGTTGGTCAAATGAACCAACCTTACTTCCGAAGCACATCACCACCGAGGCAAATAGAAAACTGTAGGTAGGAGACAGATCCTTCCTGAACAGCGTAGCTCCGATTTTTGGTTCTGCTACACCACAGAAGCGTAGCAAATTCCCCATTTGGTCATTTTCAGGTTGAGGCTTGTCATATGGATCAGCAGTTGGCAGATGAAAAACCTCCCTGAGAAGATCAGTTGTGATCTCAATGGTCTAAGTCCCATTGAGAATAGTCCCCTTTATGACTTTGGTGTTGGGGTTTTAGGCACAAGTGTACCAAAACTCGTACACCATCTCCTGGTACAGGACACCAGGAGTGGCAGTCATAGCGTAGTTCAACGGATGAACTTTGAGAAACTCCACCATCTATTCATAACCCTTCCCCACATAGTTTTTGGGAATGGTTAGGTTAGCAATGTAGTTAGTGGGTTTGATGGTCAGCATTGTGGTAACTGATGAGTGTTTAACTATATCATCACCAACGAACACTGGAAGAAAGGGGTTGTTTCTTTGAGCCATTTTTGAAGGTTTGAGATTTGGAGAAGCAGAAGACACTTAGTCGATTTAGGGTTCCTGAGAATTTCTGGAAATAGTGAGGAAGACGAAGATGAAACAGTAAGGGGTATTTATAGGATTTGAATGTGAGTGGGTATGAGAGAGAAACATTTGGGCGGTTGATTTGAAAAAGTCGTTAACGGAAAACGGAACGGTTGTCCATGTCAGACCGTTTGTCAGACCACTTGAGCCCTTTTAATCACTAACACACGTAACCCACATTATCTGCAGTAATTAAGTTAAATAAAAGCAAAAATTAAGTAACTTAATTGTGGAGAAAGGTAGTTAAAACTGTTGGTCTAAGCTGTTGGTCAAACCTGTGATGAGTAGGATCATTACAAGCTGTTCATTCTACAAGCTGTTTACTCTTCACACTGTGCTTTCAACTTGTGCTCTAATGTAAGATCAGGTTGTGTTCACTAGTTGAACATGTTACAAGACAATGTCTTGTAGATCAGTGTGAAGGAGTGAGCAGAGTGGAGAATGGACCATCAGAGCAGGCTGGACGTATAAACTGTTATTGTTCAGCCTGTTGTATGTTCAAGCTGTTCAAGGATTTCAGAAAAATGGCTAAGTACATAATATGCGTAACCTGTTCTGTCTAAGCTGTTCTGTGAAACTTGAGCAGTGTGAGACATACAAAGTCTTAGATCTTTGAGGACACTTAGTCACTTTTGTTTAACATGCCCAGCTTGCTGACAAGGTAATTAAACCTGGTTTCATCAAGAGGTTTGGTGAAAATGTCTGCAAGCTGTTCATTAGTGGAAATAAAACTTACCTCCACATTACCTTTCTGAATGTGATCTCTGATGAAGTGATGTCTGACCTCAATATGCTTTGTTCTTCAAATGAAATACTGGATTGTTGGAAATGGCTATGGCACTTGTGTTATCACACAGAATAGGAGTTTTCCTATACACAAGCCCATAGTCTTCAAGCTGATGCTGCATCCACAGAATCTGCCCACAACAGCTTCTAGCAGCAATGTACTCAGCTTCAGCAGTAGCAGTAGACACTGAGTTCTGCTTCTTGCTACACCAACTTATCAACTTACCACCAAGGAGTTGACATCCACCTGTTTTGCTTTTCCTATCTAGCATGCAGCCTGCAAAATCAGAATCTGAATAACCTGTTAGTTCAAGACTTGAGTCTTTGGGATACCAAAGACCCAAACCTGATGTGCCCTTTCGGTATCTGAAGATTCTTTTAACAGCAGCTAGATGAGATTCCTTTAGATCAGCTTGGAACCTAGCACACAAACAGGTGGCAAACATAATATCAGGTCTACTAGCAGTTAAATATAGCAAGCTCCCAATCATACCTCTGTAAGCTGTTACTGAAACAGCTTTGCCACTGGCATCAGCATCCAATTTTACATTGGTTGCCAATAGGAGAACTTTGATCAAATTCAAATCTTTTCAAGAGATCCAAGGTATACTTTCTTTGATTTATAAAAATTCCAGTTGAGGTTTGTTTAACCTGTAATCCTAAAAAGAAAGTAAGTTCTCCCATCATACTCATTTCATATTTGGATTTCATGAGTAATGAAAAATTCTTGCATAACTGCTCATTGGTAGAACCAAATATTATATCATCCACATAAATTTGAACAAGCATAATATCAGACTTCACCTTCTTTATGAACAGTGTGGTATCCACTTTACCTCTGGAATACCCATTGCTCATAAGGAATTCAGTAAGAGTGTCATACCAGGCTCTAGGGGCTTGTTTGAGACCATAGAGAGCTTTGTCCAACTTATAGACAAAACCTGGATGTTGTTCATTTTCAAAACCTGGAGGCTGCTTGACATAAACTTCTTCTTGCAGCTTCCCATTCAAAAATGCACTCTTCACATCCATTTGAAATACCTTAATGCTCTTATGAGCAGCGTAGGCTAGATACAAACGAATTGCTTCTAGCCTGGCCACAGGAGCAAATGTCTCATCATAGTCAATTCCTTCCTCCTGTCTATAACCCTGAGCAACCAGTCTTGCCTTATTTCTAATGACATGACCTTGCTCATCCATCTTATTCCTGAAAACCCATTTAGTGCCAATTATAGTTTTACCTTTAGGAGCAGGGACCAGCTTCCATACCTTGTTTCTCTCAAACTGATTGAGTTCTTCTTGCATGGCAGTGATCCAGTTGGCATCTTTTAGTGCTTCATCCACCTTCTTTGTCTCCATTAGTGAAACAAAACTGGAGAACATACAGAAGTTCCCTAAGCTGTCCCACCTTGTTTGTACCCCTTTGTTGATATCACCAATTATTTGATCATTGGGGTGACATCTGATCCACTTAGGATCATTCTTCAATGAGGATTCTCCTGAGATATCAACATCTTTAGCAGGTCCTGTTGAACAACTCTCAAGATTTTCAGACACACTGTTGTCTTGAGCCTGTTCACTTGTTGAACATGACTGACCACTGTTGAACATATCAGCAGAGGAACCAGGAAAAACAGCATTGATAGGTTCAGGTTATGCAGTTGTAATTAAGTCAGTACACTTATTCACACAGGGTGTATTGACATAATCATCATCATGCCCATCATGGTTAACAGGTTCCACACTGGATGTAGTGGAAGCTTTTGAGTCCTCTTCACTGTTTGAATGCATGAGATCATCAAAGTTTAATTCTCCTGAAACTGATTCAGGAACAGCTTTGGTGGAAGCATTCTTGGACTCTTCAAAGGTGACATTGATAGATTCATCTATCACCTTTCTTTTGTTGTTGTACACTCTGTAGGCTTTGGAGATAGCAGAGTAGCCAACAAACACACCTTCATCAGCTTTTGGTTCAAACTTTGCCAGTTGGTCCCTTTGATTCAGAATGAAGCAGGGACACCCAAACACATGGAAGTAACTGACATTTGGCTTCCTCCCTTTGAGCAGCTCATAGGGAGTCTTGTTGAACCTTTTCACCACTAAGGATCTGTTTTGGGTGAAGCAGACAGTGTTAACAGCTTCAGCCCAGAATGATGAAGGTAAACCAGATGCACACAGCATGGTTCTAGCAGCTTCAATGAGAGTTCTGTTTCTCCTTTCAGCAACTCCATTTTGTTGTGGAGTTCTTACAGCTGAAAAGTTTTGAGTGATTCCTTTCTCTTCACAGAAGTCTTCAAGAGTACTGTTTCTGAATTCAGTACCATGATCACTTCTAAGCTGCTTCACTTGGGCAGAGTTCAGCATTTCCATCTTTTTCACAAATCCAATAATTTCTCTAGCAGCCTCTCCTTTGCTTTTCAGGAAGATAACCCATGTGTACCTGGAGAACTCATCAACCATTACTAGAGTGTATCTTCTTCCTCCTAGACTTGGGACATTGACAGATCCAAACAAGTCCATGTGGATTAAGAAGAGTGGAGTATCAATAGAAAAATTATGTTTGGATTTAAAAGATGATTTCCTCTGCTTGCCTTTCTCACAAGCTGTGTAGAGTCTATCCTTAGCAAAAGTCATAGAAGGCAAACCTGTCACTAACTCTTTCTTACAGAGTTTGTTGATGTTCTTCAAGTTCAAATGCGACAGCCTTCTGTGCCATAACCAATTTAGATCTGCATTTGTCATTGTGAGAAAACAGGTTTCAGTTGTGGGATCAACAGATTGCATGTCCACAACATATACACCTTTCTTTCGTTGAGCACACAACACAACTTTGCCTTGGGGATCCAATATGTAACCCAGGTGCTAATCAAAGTTAACCTTGTAGCCAGCATCACACAGTTGACTTATGCTAACAAGGTTATGTTTCAGCCCAAAACATAGGCTACTCTTTTGAACACTGCAGCACCAGCTTTAAGAGTTCCATATCCCTCAGTGGATCCCTGTACATTGTCACCAAATGTGACTTTTGGCCCTTTTTCAGGCCTGAGATCACTCAGCAGGTCCTTACAACCTGTCATGTGCCCTGAGCAGCCACTGTCCAAGTACCAAACCTGGGATGGTTGTTTTTCCTACAGAGTGACAAGAAGAATACTAGTCATTTTTATGGGAACTCATCACAGAGATGAGTTCTCCTCTTCATCAACATTTGTTGATGGAGTTGTGATATCAACACTAATATTCCCTATTTGAATGGTATCAGTTTGGGTACCACTCTCATTGACTAAGATGTTTCCAACACTGTTTATGTTAGCTGTGAGGGAACCATCAGAGTCAGCAGGCATCATGTCCTCAGTTTCAAGACAGTCTTTGGCCAGATGTGTCTTCATTCCACATTTATAGCATTTTCTCCTCTTAGCATTTTTGGAAGAAGACCTTTCAGAAACACATTCTGAGTTATTTATGTTGATTTTATCAGCTGGTTTAGCAAACTTATTACTATTTGATGAATCAACAACTTGAGTGGAGGGTTCAATAGCAACAGCTTTGCCTGTCTCTTCTTTCCTCTTTTTAGGGCGACAGATGTCAAAGATAGGAAGCTTAATTGGATTTTGAACTTCCACAGGTTTAGGAAACTTATTCCCAAATCTCTCAGGCTGAGCAATGGCTTTGCCTTTGTCCTTCTTGAGATGTGATTGATGCTGCCTATCAACATAATCATTATTTCTGGTTTTGAAAAACTTATTCTCATTTAAAACCAGTTTACCACTATGATTAGAAAACTTATTTGAAATCACAGCAGGTTTGCCTTCAACATGAGACTTACCCTTGTTAAAAACAGATTGCTTACCTTTTGAAAACTTATTTTCAAATTGTTCAGCATTAAAAGGATTAGTATGCCTTTTACCATCAGCTTTAGATCCAAAGCCTGTTTTGTCAACAGGCTTGGTGTCCACAGCTGCAGTTTGGGCATGCTTTCCTTTCTTTTGCTTGTGTGAATCAGTAGAGCACTTAGCAAGCTGATTTGATGGAGAACTCATTTCATCAGCAGCTTTTGAGCTAGGTTCACACGAGCTGTCAGTGTTTTGAGGCCTGACAAACCTGTTTGTTGAGATTAGTTTACCATTCACTTTTTGAATGAAAGTTTTTGGAAGTTCACCAAGAGTGGACAAGTCTTCTTTCAAATATTAACCTCAACAATGGAAGCTGCTGTGTCAAGATCCCCTTCAAGATAGGCTTGGATTTGTGCAGGGATTTGTTGACTTATGCAGTGGCTGACTTTTTGTGCCGATTGGCACCAAGAGTCAACTATCTTTTGAAGCTTAGCATGTTTTATATCTGTTTCTCTCTTTTCTTCCAGTAAAATAGAGTTGATGTGTTTTAATTCATCAAGCTCAGTTTCCAACTTATGGAAACTGTCCAGTTTACTGGATTTTGTTTCAAGATCAGTTTTAAGCTTAGAGATTTCAGATAATAAAACAGTATGCTTCTCAACAGCAGCTTTCAGATCAACAAGCATATATTCAAACATTTTAACTTTTTCTTCAGAACTGTAATCCATAAAATTTTGTACCTTATACATCATTGTAGGGTTCCAGTTCTCCAAGCTGCTAAAAGCTTCAGCTTCAGCCAGATCCTGTTTGAAGTTGCTTGTTGATGGGACATCAGTGTTGGCCATCAGACAGTGATTGTCTTCTTCATCAGATGATGAATCAGACTCCTCCCAGTCACAAGTCTCTGCCATGAGTCCCTTTTGCCGGTTGGAAACCACTGAGTTTTCCAACTTCTTCAGCTTAGCCATAGCCATAAGGTACTTAACCCTATAGCCATCATCCCTATTTGTCTTGTGTGGTTTGGATGACTGACCAACAGCTTTTGACACACAGTCAGCAGCTATATGGCCAGGTTTGCCACATTTGAAGCACTCAGCTTTGGTCTTATCAAATGCCTTCTTTCTAACAGCACTTAAGCTTCCCTGCAGCATGTTTCTTCCAAACCTTTTCTTGTTGAACCTTTTGACAAGCATGACTATCATTTGCTCATCATCCAGTTCAGCAAGATTTGCATTGTCTTCCTCATCAGACACTTCCTCCTTATCATCAGCCTGTTGATCAAGTTGAGTGAACACATCACCCACCTGACTTACAGGTTGTCTCACACTGGCCACAAAGGCTGCACCTTTCTTAGACATTTCCAAGGCATTTGTCTTCTGTTGCCTTGACTGCTCATCATTCAGTAAGGATCCATAAGGTTAACAAGATCCATACTTCTGATGGTACTTGAATTTCTTAAGATTGTAGAAAAAAATTCCATTCTTCAGGTAGGATACTTAAGAATTTGTTTACCAGAGTCAGGCTGTCCTTGGTGATCCCAACAGCTTTGAGATCATTAACAAGAGCAGTAAACCTGGTGTAGATTTCAGTGAGAGTCTCCTTTGGTTTTGCAAAGAAGAGTTCATACTGTCTAACAAGATTATTAATCCTGTTATCCAGTGTGATTGTGGGTCCATCATAGACGGTACACAAAGTATCCCACATCTCCTTTACAGTCTTCATCTTCTCAACCTGTTTGAACACATCATCAGGCAGAGAGATGACCAGGTTATTTCTGGCCTTTGCATCAAGAGCCACCAGTCTTTTGTCTTCATCAGACCATTGAGCTTTTGCTTTCTCAAATGTTCTGATTTCAGGAGCAGCTCCTTTAACAGCAGGAGTTATAGTTGTAACAGAGGTTGGCACATAGGGACCCTCCATTACAATCTCTGGTAGTTGCACATCCAGATTCTCTAAGTAGACGATCATTCTGCACTTCCAACCAGAGAAGTTCTGATGATTGAACTTTGGAGGTTTGCCCATTGAGCCATTGTCATAGTATGAGGAACTTGCAGCACTATTGTCCACGGAAACTTTGGGAGAATGAGAGATCTAGAATGACACACACTCTAAACTGCTCTGATACCAGTTGTAGGTCCCGAAAGGTTTCCCAAGTATATAGCCTTAAGCTGTAGAGGGGGGGTGAATACAACTATTTAAAAACTACACACTCTTTTCTCAATGTTTGTATGTATTATCAACATAAGTTAATTACAAACAAGCTTGAATGCGGAAAGGTTCAAGCTGAGATGACAGATACAACAGTATGTTAACGAATCTAAGACAGACTTAAACTAGTTACAATGAATACACTCACTAGGAATTACTCACTGTGTTTACAAGACTCAGAGAAACAGCTTGAATAAGAACAGCTTAGATACCAAGCACTGTTTTATTCAACCAGACTTGCATGCATGAAAGACACACTTGAATGCACATTCACTCTTGGCTTCAGCACTTAGCTTTTTTGGCTTATCCTTTCAATCCTTGGAAGTTTCCTTTTATACTCTCCCAGAGGATCTAAGAGAAGTTTCTTTATTGGATGAAAGGAAAAGTGGAAAGTCTTGTTGAAAAGACAATATAACTTTTCTGCACATTCTGAAAAGCAGACATGCCTTCATGTTGCATAACTTTTGTCTTTTCACTTTGTCTACTGTTGCATAAGCTTTAACTAAATAAGGAATGTCAACTTTGCGTCTTTTTTCCTTTGTCAAGGCCTATTTTGATATAAGAAAAAGGTCTGTCACCGTTTTTCAAATATCCTTTTGTCTTCATGTGACAGAACAGCGTGGGCAGGCTGAGCAGTTCTGTTTTCCACTTTGTCTTCGACTTTGTAAACTGATCTTTTCGCCAAAAACAATACATGAGGACTTGGAAATATATTCCATAAAGTGTTTAGCCTGTTTACAAAGAATAGGTTCTGTTCACAAAGTACAGAACACTTGTAAACTGCCCAAGCTGCTCACCAGTGTAGAGCAGCGTAGACAATTTATGTCCAGCCTATTCAGCAGACTGAATAGCTTGGACAAACTGTCTTTGTTGCAACATGTGTAACATATAAAAGAACTTTGGACTGATATTGCAAATCATTTTCAGGTTTCAATAAGGCATATAACAGGCCTTAAATTCAACCTTCAAATGCATCAACAAGTTTGTTTAAGAATCTCCCCCTCAGATGCATAACAGGTTTGACTGAGGCCTTTTTGTGCCTAACAATCTCACCCTATTTTCAATAACCAGTCTAAGCTGGCCTTATCAAAAATCACTATATATTTTTACAGTACATTTGCTGAAATAAAATTACAACATCAAAGTAAAGTAAAAGATCAGTTTATATATACACTGATTCTTGATTACATAAAACAACACATGTTTTTACAAAAGTACAACTGATGTACCGATGTATATTACAACTGATGTAAAAGAAAAATGACAACTTATGTAATTAAAATACAACTAATGTAGAGCAGATTGTGAATTGTTTGTGTGGGAGCAGATAATGGTAAGCATGTCCAACTGATGGACAACTTCCATTCTTCACCTACCCAGATGGTAGATGGACTTTACTACAGTGGAGGAGGACCTTCAAACATCTTTTCAAGTTTCTCCTTGTATCCTCAAGTTCTTCAATTTCACTTCTGATGATCATAAACTTGGGATCTTCAAGTTCACCTCTCTTATATGGACATATTGGTTTATCCTCTCCACTGATGTGGGATGTTACCATCCCTCCCCCATGGGAACACAGTGTCCCCGCTGTGCACATTGACCCCGTGCCTAGCTCTGATACCAATTATAACAGCCCAGACCACCCCGAGACAAGATATTGTTCGCTTTGGCAAAGGCCGCACAGTTTTGTTTCTGGAAGCCAAGCCATAGGCCCACCCCAAAACGCGTCTTGGTGGATAGAAACAAGCTCACCCTTATATGGGCATATTGGTTTAAACGCGTCTTGTTGGGGGAGAGTCACCTCACCTTATAAAGGTCTCTTGGTTTCTCTCACCCACCAATGTGGGATGTCACAAATAAAATATTGTAATAATAAATGTTAAAATAGGAGTAAACAAAAATTTATTAAAATAAAAGAGCTAAATAAAAACTAAAGCTAACATAATGGTGTGTTATGAAAAATATAAATATAAAAAGGTCATTGGAGTAGCCGATATGGTAATATATATACTACAAACATAAGTATAATTAAAATCATAATATTAAGTGTGTAATAAAATATTGCAATAATAAATGTTAAAATAGGAGTAAATAAAAATTTATTAAAATAAAAGGGCTAAATAAAAAATAACGCTAAGATTATGGTGTGTTATGAGAAACTGAAATTAAAAAAAAAAAGAAAGAAAAAAACGCCATTAGCATAGCTGATATGTGTGTGTAATAAAATATTGTAATAATAAATGTTAATATAAGAGTAAACAAAAGTTTATTAAAATAAAAGAGCTAAATAAAAGATAACGTTAAAATAATGGTGTGTTATGAAAAATTGAAACTAAAAAAAAGAAAAAAAAGGTCATTGGCGTAACAGATATGGTAATATATATACTACAAACATAAGTATAATTAAAATCATGATATTAAGTGTGTAATAAACATTGTATTAATAAATTTAATAGGAGTAAACAAAAATTTATTAAAATAAAAGAGGGGCTAAATAAAAGATAACGCTAAGATGAGGGTGTGCTATGAAAAATTGAAATTAACAAAAAAAAGAAAAAAGGCCATTAGCCTAAATGATATGGTGTGTGTGTGTGTGTACACACACACACACATACATAAAATGTTATGATAATATCAAACAATTCTTTTATCACAAATTATATAAATATACATTTATCAAATCTCCTAAACCAATATCACTTGGCCAACCATGATTGGTTGGTGGAATTTTTTTTTAATTTAAACTTTTCATAACACACCCTTATCTTTGTGTTATCTTTCATTTAATCATTTTATTTTAATAAACTTTTGTTTAGTACTCTTTTAACATTTTTTATTACAATATTTTCTTACACACTTAAATTTGTGATTTAATTATACATATGTTTCGAGTTGTCTTTTAAAATTATTATATTATGTTTAATTGTATAAAAAAACAATGAAAACTTGCAACTTGGCCAACCATAATTGGTTGGTGTTTTTTTAATTTATATTTTTCATAATACAACATTATCTTTGTGTTATCCTTTTATTTAATTGATGAGTCTATAATTTATATGGTTTCAGAGTCATTTTATGATCATTTTAAGCACCGATACTTCGTAGCTGTCATACTTTTACCTCATATTTGTGTTTCAGGGTCCAGAAGTCATTTCAAAGCTCCACGAGAAAATTCAGCGCGAACCGAGCAGGTCGGGGAGTAGGGCTATGCCCCCCCTATGCCCCAAAAGTTCCAGATAAGTTCCAGCGCAGACTGGCATACTCCAGGCGCGCCGGGGGGGGGGGGGGGGGACGCCCGAGTTGCGCTTGTGTGGCATAAAAACCCTAGAAAACATCCAGCGTACCCCCAGCGTAGGTTGGCCGTACCCCGGGTGCATGGGGGCGCAGGCCTGCGCTGGGTCGGCGCAAAAACGCTTCTTTCAGCCCTGGAAACCCTAAAATCGACTCCTCTATATATAGAAGTCGATGGCAGCCATTGAGAGAAGCCCCGAACGTGGGTAAAGAGTTGGCGAAGCCCTGCCGGAGTGAATCTACGATACAAGAACGAATACGGTGATTCGCAAGCTACAAGATGTCTTAGATCTACAATGCTGAAGAGCATACGATGAGCGGCTAATCCCATTAGCCGTTTGCGGAGGATCTACGGCTAAGTTTACTCTACTTTAATTTCTCATGTTTTGATGTATTCGTATTGATAGAGATCTATTATGTGTATGCAAATGATAAACATTCGGCTATGATTATGATTGTATGTTTTGATTGGTAAAAGCAAGATAGTTTATAGTGGTATTATTATTTGTGCCGAATCCATTAGCTTAGAGATTAAGACAAGTAATGAATATTGCATACGCTATGCCGAGATTTATTGGTTAAAACATGTTTGAGTAATTTAGTCGTGCAACTAATTATGTCTATGTGATTGTTGCATGAAGTTAGAGTGAGTAATACTTATGCCGTCGTGATCCCGTGAATGGTTATTCTTCTCTTGGTTGTTTATCTACTACGTTAGTTATTTTGCCATTAATTTTAGTCACAAAGTAATCATAAGTCATTGATCTAAACAAATCATTCAAATCCACAATTCACAATTTAAGGTGCTTTCAATAAAACTTATAAGGCTAATTGCCTAACCCTAATTACAAATTCACTCTCTGCGGATTCGACCCTTACTTCTCTGAGCTAAACTGTGGATATAAGGATTATTTCAGCGGGTCACAACGACGGCCCGTCATTATCCCCTTTATTTTAAATAGTTTTTATTTAGTCCTTTGAAAACATTTATTATTACATTATATTATTACATTATATTATTACACACTTAAAATTATGATTTTAATTATACATATATTTGAAATTGTCTTTTGAAACTGTTATGTTATGTTTAATTGTATGAAAAAAAATTATTAATCATATGCACATTTCAAGATTCTAATGATATTACTTTATAATTAAAATATAATTAATTAATATTTAGATTTTGTATTAAATATGATCATGTTTAACACTGAACATTACTATTATAACGTTGGCAGACCCTAATCGATGTGTTAGAGATATTACCATATAACTTTATTTGATTTGATCGTAATACCAACAAATTAAATTGATGATTAAACCTAATCCACGTCCCAATTTCAAAATATGGTTATGAATATTTAATTATATAATTCTGATTCCGATCAGATTCAATAAGACATGGTGTAACATCCCAAATTTTCAATTATATGTAATTTGCAATTTTAAGGACTTAATTATTATGTTAATGGAATATTATGTCAATATAAGTTATTTTATATCAAAATATCAGTTAAAATATGAAAATACAAAGTTGAGGGGTGTGTTATGCAAATGGGTCAAAAATAGGAATAAAAGAGAGAAACCCTTCATTTTCACCAACATCTTCTCTCACTACACTCTCTCTCTAAAATCGGTTCTCTCTCTCTCACTCTCTCTATTCTCTCTCTCGGATTCCATTCAAGAAAAACACAAGAATTATCAAATTTCAAGTGCAAAATTTGGAAACAAGTAGCAATTAAGGAACTATAGCAACTGCAAGTATCAAATCAAGGTAACAATCTCCCTATATTACGGATTTTTGAAGTTTTTGAGTCGGGTTTTATGTGAACCGATTTCTAAGATTCAAGATGCAAATGTTAATGCATGTCATATATTATGATAGATTATCTGAATTCGAGCATGTATGTTGTTGTATACAAAAATTCAGAATCAGATTCGAAGCCTAAGTATGATTTCTGAAATTAAGTGTGTGTTTTAGTGTGTGTTCATCGAGATTTGTAGAAAATGGACACAAATGTGGGATTTTTGGTATATACATGTTATGATATAAGTTAAAACAATGTTACTAAGCTTATATTTGCAATATTAGACTCAAAACGTGCAAAAATGGTCAAAAACATAATTCTGGAAAATATTGGAAAATTTTCTAAGTATGAACTCGGATTGATGATCCATCCGAATTCGGATCATCAACCCAGTTCGGACCATTAACCATTTCGGATCTATAGTGATTTCGGACTACACATTTCGGGTTACTCCATTTCGGACCAACCTATTTCGGACCCCATTACCCATTTCGGATCAGTGTCAATTTCGGACTCAATCCCAATTCGGACCAATGTTAATTTCGGACCAGAGACCAATTTCGGACCAACCACAATTCGGACCATCCGAATTCGGATATGGTCCGAAATCAGAACCCAATTACAATTAAAATTACAGAATACAAGTTTTAAGCAATTACTGACACAAATTCACTATTACACTTACATTACAGATCATTGTGGTGTTATCAAAACACACATTGATTCGGAGACAAGTCACACAAAACCAATCACTGTGAGCAACAGATTGTCATTCGAACATTTATTGTTTTTGCATTCATGTTTATACATTCAATGGCATGTTCACTTTGTTCATATACATCATTTGGCACTCGTACATGATTTGTTGTTATGATGCACACTCGTACTTGACATGTAATACACATGTAGCCAGCGTTCAATTGAAAGTGCATTTATTTACATCATGCTTGCACTGCATGATCATTACTTCACAATCTGATGCGACCTGGACTGGGGCTGACAGCAGGCCACTGTCGGGGACTGATCATCCCACTCGTTATCCCGTCAGGTTCGGCAAATCCCCGATCAGCATTTGAACTGCCAACCTCATGCTAGCAATGCATGGTTTACACATACATTGAGGCTTACACTGCCTATTTTCACATACATGGGGCTTACACTGCCCATGGTTAAGCATTGCTTGTAAAGAAATATTTGTTGTTTGCATAATCTGTTATCTCACTAAGCTTTAGCTTACTGTTGACTCACCATGTTTTCAGGCAAAGGCAAAAGTGTAGCAGGACCTTCTACTTAAGCATATCAAATCAATATCCCGAAGACCTTAGTAGCTATTGGTACTTGAATGTAATAGCTTTGGGCTGGGATTACTACTTTTAATCAATTATGATGTTGTAATAGTTAGACTTAATCACTGTAGACATGTACTTTCATTGCTTTAGCGTGGATTTGCTTAACTCTATCTTAAGTATTCAATTTCAATTGTTATGTCTATTCATTGGGTTGTTTGTTGCTCCTGGTGATTTCTATTATAATATCAAAGCAAGAGGGTGTCACAAGGTTTTGGTATCAGAGCATTAGTTTGAGGTTTCAAGTGTCCGCAAGGACTTGGACTCAAACTTAGGTTATGATATTAGAATGGACTCCTAAGTAAAGATCTGAACTAAGATAGGATTGACATGCACACGGGGATACATAAAGGGTAACTGTAAATACTTAGGACTTACAACCAAATGTTCTAAATATAAGTTGTTATATTTCAGAACATGTCAGGAGACGATATGACTCCTCAGCAAATGTTCCAGATGATGCAAGCTCTCATGGAACAAAACAACGAATTACAATCCAAACGAATGGCTGAGCAGGCTCAGTCGTTTGCAGATCAGTTAAGGGCCAGAGATGAGGCCGAAGCAAAACGTAAGGCCGATAAACGAAAGAACAAGGAGCAACAACAAGATGATCAAGAGGAAAGACAAGACACTGGGTCTTCTACCCGATCAAGGGGCTGTAGGTTTAAGGACTTCAAAAGTAACGGGGCTGTTACTTTTGACGGAACTGGAGATGCTGTCACTGCATTGGAATGGATCACCACCGCAGAAAGAACTTTCAGAATCAGCGACTGCGCTGACAAAGACATGGTCCGCTTTGCAACCGCAATGTTTACAAGGGACGCAGTAATGTGGTGGGATGCAATGACACATGTGTTGACGATGGAGGTAGTGTCACACATGTCATGGAGTGAATTCAAGGAAGTATTCTCTCAGCAATACTGTCCTACTGATGAGAAGCGCCGACTAGAGGCGAAATTCCTGAACCTAACTCAAGGAACAGAAACGGTTACACAATATGCCGTTGAGTTCACTCGACTAAGTTTGTTTGCACCGCATCAAGTCGATACAGAAGAGAGAAAGATAGCCCGGTTTGAGGCCGGACTAGACTTTGAGATTCGCCGAACCATGAGTGGGGTTCGGTATACAACTTTTGCTGGTTTGTTAGAGGCTGCTCGAAATGTGGAGCAGATCGTTCTATTGTCAGGGTATGTCATAGGGTCAGCTGCCGCAACACCGACTCAACCGTCGCCGCCAAAAAGGCAGCGGGAGTCTGGATCCTCCCGATTCTCTCCTCAATCCCATCAACAGTCATCATCACCCAAGAAGGGAAGGGCCTTCTCGGCCAGTTCTGAAATGAGAGACTGCAGACGATGCAGAAAAGCGCACTCTGGGGAGTGCAAGACTCAAGATATGTACTGCTTCTGCTGTGGGCAGAAAGGCCATCACTGGGAGCATTGTCCACGAAAAGATGATGCATGCTACAATTGCCACAGACTTGGCCATTTCTCAAGGGATTGCCCGAAACCCCCACAAGATCAGAATGCTCAACAATCAACAGCAAGATCTTCTGTAGCTTCCACGGCTCGCAGAGATCAATCTCAAAGGGCTCCAACAAGGGCATTCCAAATCACAGCTGAAGAAGCAAAGGATGACCCGGAGGTGGTCACTGGTACGTTCTATGTTAACTCAATTCCTGCACGTATCTTGTTTGATTCCGGAGCAAATCGTTCGTTTGTTTCCACTTCATTTGCTCGTCAATTCAATATGCCTACTTCCAAACTGCAATTTGTACTTGACATAGAGACTGCTAGCAACATGTTAGTTAAAGCAGACAAGGTATATAGGAATTGCACTTTACTTGTAGAAGATGTAGTGTTCAATATAGATTTGATCCCTATGGAGTTCGGGGAATTTGATATCATAGTAGGCATGGACTGGTTAGTTCATAACGAGGCCCAAATCGTTTGCAAGAAGAGAATGATTAAGATCACTACTCCCGAGGGCCGAGACATTTGCATTTATGGTGACAGACACAAAGGCGACTTGTGCCTTATATCAATTGCAAAAGCCCGAAAGCACGTTGCCAAGGGTTGTTCTGCATACTTAGCCTACGCTGTCGATGCAAAGGCTGAAATTCAATCTCCTTCTACCGTTCCAGTCGTTTCTGAATTTCCAGATGTCTTTCCAGAAGATATCTCGGGATTGCCACCTGATCGCCAAGTGGAATTCCGCATTGATCTCATTCCTGGAGCTGCTCCAATAGCAAAGGCTCCGTACCGTTTAGCTCCTGCAGAAATGCAGGAAATGATGAAGCAGTTACAGGAGCTACTTGACAAAGGTTTTATCCGCCCAAGTTCATCTCCTTGGGGCGCTCCTGTTCTGTTCGTTAAGAAGAAAGATGGCACATTGCGTATGTGCATCGATTACAGAGAACTCAACAAAATCACAATCAAGAACAAATACCCGTTGCCCCGGATTGATGATCTCTTCGACCAGTTACAAGGCGCAAGCTACTTCTCGAAGATTGATCTTCGTTCGGGTTATCATCAACTCAAAGTACACCCGGATGATATTCCAAAGACGGCTTTCAGAACTCGTTACGGACACTACGAGTTTCTGGTAATGCCATTCGGTCTCACAAATGCGCCGGCTGCTTTCATGGATCTCATGAATCGAGTCTGCCGGCCAATGCTCGACAAATCGGTCATCGTGTTCATCGATGACATTCTCATCTATTCAAAGACCGAAGAGGATCATGCAGCACATCTGCGAGAATTATTAGAGTTGCTACGCAAACAGCGACTTTATGCCAAATTCTCGAAATGTGAATTCTGGTTGAGGAAGGTACGTCTCAACATCCCAAACGATTCCTTGATCCTTACATTCACTTATGAACTATTTGTTAACTTGTACCTACTCAATATTCAATTCAGATCCAATTCTTGGGGCACGTGATATCTAGTGCTGGGATTGCTGTTGATCCTGCAAAGATCGAGGCTATCCAGAACTGGGAATCACCTCGCAACGCCTCAGAGATTCGTAGCTTCCTGGGATTGGCTGGTTACTACCGCCGATTCATCAAAGACTTCTCAAAGATCGCCGTACCTCTTACAAAACTTACTCGCAAGAACGCAACCTTCTTTTGGAATGAAGAACAACAAATAGCTTTTGACAAGCTGAAGAATCTGCTAAGTGAAGCACCAGTGTTAGCCCTGCCTGAAGGGAACGAGGACTTTGTAGTCTACACAGATGCATCAGGCATGGGTTTGGGTGCTGTTCTGATGCAAAGAGGAAATGTCATAGCATATGCGTATAGACAGCTCAAGCCGCATGAAAAAGATTATTCTACTCATGATCTAGAGCTGACTGCTGTGACTTTTGCTCTCAAGTTATGGAGACATTATTTGTACGGAACCAAGTGTCAGCTCTTCACCGACCACAAGAGTTTGAAGTACATATTCAGTCAGAAGGACTTGAATATGAGGTAAAGAAGGTCAATGGAGCTGATTAAAGATTACGACTGTGAGATTCTCTATCATCCAGGGAAGGCCAACGTAGTGGCCGATGCCCTAAGCAGGAAAGCGTACTGCAAGGCATACTGCTATGCCTTGACTTCCACAATACTGACGTCCACTATTATAGACGATGTAAGGGCTGCTCAGTTGCAGGCCTTAAAGGAGGAAAATGTTAAAGACGAGAATATCAGAGTTCAACTTCCATTAATGCAAGATGATGGAACCGGACTGAAGGGTATTTACGGCAGAATTTGGGTTCCTAAGTACGGGAACATGCGAGAAGTAATACTTGCAGAAGCTCATCAATCCAAGTTCTCAATTCATCCTGGTAGCACGAAAATGTACAACGACCTGAAAGCCGATTTCTGGTGGCCAGGATTGAAAAGAGATGTCGGTCAATATGTTGAAAGGTGCAGAACTTGTCGTTTAGTCAAAGTAGAACATCAGCAACCCTATGGTAGTATGCAACCTCTTCCTATCCCAGAATGGAAGTGGGACCATATTACCATGGATTTCGTAACCAAACTTCCAAAAACGCGTCGTCAACATGATGCCGTTTGGGTCATCGTTGACCGATTAACAAAATCCGCACACTTCATTCCAATCCGAGAAACTTACTCACTGGACCGTCTTGCCCAGATCTACGTTAACGAAATCGTCATTAGGCATGGTGTGCCTAAATCTATTGTCTCCGACCGAGATAGTAGATTCACTTCCAATTTCTGGGCTGCTCTGCAAAACGGTCTTGGTACTCGTATCGCAATGAGTACTGCATATAGACCTCAATCGGACGGGCAAAGTGAAAGAACAATCCTAACTCTAGAATACATGCTCAGAGCGTGTGTCATGGATTTGGGTGGTAACTGGGACGATCACCTCCCATTGGTTGAATTCTCCTACAACAATAGTTACCATTCCACAATCAAGATGGCACCATTCGAGTTCCTGTATGGCAGAAAATGTAGGACTCCAACCTGTTGGAGGGAAACAGGAGAAACTCCAATAGCTGGTCCTGCCTTGCTACAAGAAACAAACGAAAAGATCCAACTCATTCGTCAGTACATGAAAACGGCACAAGATCGGCAAAAGAACTATCACGATCGTCGACACAAAGCAATAGAGTTTCAAAAGGACGATTGGGTATACTTGAAGGTTTCTCCGATGAAAGGTGTCACGAGATTTGTTAAGCTAGGAAAGCTATCACCTCGGTTCATAGGACCCTTCAAAATACTAGACAGAGTTGGTAATCAGTCCTATCACTTGGACTTGCCGGAAGAGTTATCAGGAGTTCACCCAGTATTTCACGTTGGATACTTAAGAAAGAGTTTGGTGCCCGAAAGGGAACCATGGACTGACCATTCAGACATTAAGATTGACGAACGGCTAAGATTCGTGGACGAGCCGGAATGCATTTTGGAAACAAAAATCAAGAAACTCCGCAACAAGGAAATCAGGATGGTGCTGGTCAAGTGGAAGCATCATCGGGGAGCTAATCATACTTGGGAATCAGAAGAAGACATGAAGACTAAGTACCCAAGTCTGTTTAGCGCAGCATGACTTCGCGAACGAAGTATAGGCGTGGTGGAGCCCATGCTGTAACATCCCAAATTTTCAATTATATGTAATTTGCAATTTTAAGGACTTAATTATTATGTTAATGGAATATTATGTCAATATAAGTTATTTTATATCAAAATATCAGTTAAAATATGAAAATACAAAGTTGAGGGGTGTGTTATGCAAATGGGTCAAAAATAGGAATAAAAGAGAGAAACCCTTCATTTTCACCAACATCTTCTCTCACTACACTCTCTCTCTAAATCGGTTCTCTCTCTCTCACTCTCTCTATTCTCTCTCTCGGATTCCATTCAAGAAAAACACAAGAATTATCAAATTTCAAGTGCAAAATTTGGAAACAAGTAGCAATTAAGGAACTATAGCAACTGCAAGTATCAAATCAAGGTAACAATCTCCCTATATTACAGATTTTTGAAGTTTTTGAGTCAGGTTTTATGTGAACCGATTTCTAAGATTCAAGATGCAAATGTTAATGCATGTCATATATTATGATAGATTATCTGAATTCGAGCATGTATGTTGTTGTATACAAAAATTCAGAATCAGATTCGAAGCCTAAGTATGATTTCTGAAATTAAGTGTGTGTTTTAGTGTGTGTTCATCGAGATTTGTAGAAAATGGACACAAATGTGGGATTTTTGGTATATACATGTTATGATATAAGTTAAAACAATGTTACTAAGCTTATATTTGCAATATTAGACTCAAAACGTGAAAAAATGGTCAAAAACATAATTCTGGAAAATATTGGAAAATTTTCCAAGTATGAACTCGGATTGATGATCCATCCGAATTCGGATCATCAACCCAGTTCGGACCATTAACCATTTCGGATCTATAGTGATTTCAGACTACACATTTCGGGTTACTCCATTTCGGACCAACCCATTTCGGACCCCATTACCCATTTCGGATCAGTGTCAATTTCGGACTCAATCCCAATTCGGACCAATGTTAATTTCGGACCAACCACAATTCGGACCATCCGAATTCGGATATGGTCCGAAATCAAAACCCAATTACAATTAAAATTACAGGTAACAAGTTTTAAGCAATTACTGACACAAATTCACTATTACACTTACATTACAGATCATTGTGGTGTTATCAAAACACACATTGATTCGGAGACAAGTCACACAAAACCAATCACTGTGAGTAACAGATTGTCATTCGAACATTTATTGTTTTTGCATTCATGTTTATACATTCAATGGCATGTTCACTTTGTTCATATACATCATTTGGCACTCGTACATGATTTGTTGTTATGATGCACACTCGTACTTGACATGTAATACACATGTAGCCAGCGTTCAATTGAAAGTGCATTTATTTACATCATGCTTGCACTGCATGATCATTACTTCACAATCTGATGCGACCTGGACTGGGGCTGACAGCAGGCCACTGTCGGGGACTGATCATCCTACTCGTTATCCCGTCAGGTTCGGCACATCCCCGATCAGCATTTGAACTGCCAACCCCATGCTAGCAATGCATGGTTTACACATACATTGAGGCTTACACTGCCTATTTTCACATACATGGGGCTGACACTGCCCATGGTTAAGCATTGCTTGTAAAGAAATATTTGTTGTTTGCATAATCTGTTATCTCACTAAGCTTTAGCTTACTGTTGACTCACCATGTTTTCAGGAAAAGGCAAAAGTGTAGCAGGACCTTCTACTTAAGCATATCAAATCAATATACCGAAGACCTTAGTAGCTATTGGTACTTGAATGTAATAGCTTTGGGCTGGGATTACTACTTTTAATCAATTATGATGTTGTAATAGTTAGACTTAATCACTGTAGACATGTACTTTCATTGCTTTAGCGTGGATTTGCTTAACTCTATCTTAAGTATTCAATTTCAATTGTTATGTCTATTCATTGGGTTGTTTGTTGATCCTGGTGATTTCTATTATAATATCAAAGCAAGAGGGTGTCACACATGGTTTGTAATTTTGACATTGCAAAATCTAAAAAAACCAATGTATGAACCAACTAACAATATCGTTTTGCTTTCTTATTGGATATAATCGGCTTTTCAATCTCACTCTTTGATCCTAAATCAGTTGGTTTCGTTATTTGAAATGTTTGAAAAATATTTATTTTTGTAATTAATATTTTTAGACCCCGCAGCAACACCCGGGTCTTCAATAACTAGTATATATACATTTACCAAATGGGCTACGCCAATGGAGATTTTCCCTTCTTTTTTTTTTTTAATTTTAATTTTTCATAACATACCCTTATCTTAGCGTTATTTTTTATTTAACCCTTTTATTTTAGTAAATTTTGTTTATTCCTATTTTAACATTTATTGTTACAATTTTTTATTACACACTTAAAATTATGATTTTAATTATACTTATGTTTTTACTTATCTTTAATTGTATGAAAAAGATTTTATTATTCAAATGGATGGAGTAAGCAAATGACATTTTTTTTTATTTTAAATTTAATTTTTTCATAACACACCATTACCTTAGCATTATATTTTATTTAGCCCCTTTATTTTACTCCTATTTCAACATTTATTATTACGATATTTTATTACACACTTAAAATTATGATTTAATTATACTTATGTTTGGAGTTATGTTTAATTGTATGAAAAAGACTTTATTATTCAAATGCATGGTAGGCCAATGACATTTTTTCGTTATTTTTTTATTTTAAATTTAACTTTTTCATAACACGCCATTATCTTAGCGTTATCTTTTATTTAGCCATTTTATTTTAATAAGATTTTGTTTAGTCCTATTTTAACATTTATTATTACAACATTTTCTTACACACTTAAAATTATGATTTTAATTATACTTGTGTTCGAAGTTGTCTTTTGAAACTATTATGTTATGTTTAATTGTATGAAAAATGTTTTATTATTCAAATGCACGATACAAAATTCTAAATGAAATTGTTTTATAATTAAAATGTAAGTTTTAATATTTAGATTTTTTTTATTAAATATGATAATGTAAAACATTGAACACTACTATTATACCGTTGACAAACCCTAATAAATGTAATAGAGACATTACCGTTATAAATTAATTTAATTTGATCGTAAAACCAACAAATTAAATTGATGATTAAACCTAATCAATGTCAAAATTTCAAATTATGTGTATGAATATTGTTAAATCGTCCCAATCAATAAATCTTGCACTCACATCAATAAACAATAATAAAATGATTCATACAAAGAGAATAAACACTCAATCGATGATGAACTGTCAGAGAGAATTGTCAATATCAGCGGCTGCTTTTTCTTTTAAAAGAGAATAATGACAAAAGTTGTGGGAAACCCTAGGAGGTTTCCCTTAAATATTAAAACTAAATTTGAAGGGTTTACAAACTCTACCCCTCAACTTCTAATTAAATGAAACAACTTACAAATGAAAGAAAATACATTACATGGAAATAAAATTCAAATAACTATTACAAAATAGAATCCACATGATTGAAATTTAATATGTAACAATTTTCCCCTTTTTCAATCACTGTGGAGGATGGCAGACTTGCTCTTCAGATTCTCGCAGGCCAAAAATAACATCGAATCTTCTGATTAAATGGCAAGCATGCAACCTGTTATTTATAAGCTTAAGTGCGTTGAGTATGTCATGTATCTCCTTAGGCCTTTTCTTGAGTTCAGAAACCTTCCGGGCATCATCCTGCTGGAGTCTCCCATTCAGCTCTGCTCTTATTACACGAAGAGTGTCATCGGAGTAACATGACAACTCCTCAAAACGCAAGAACTTCTTCTGCCCATTCTTATCCAAAAAGATGACTCCTTAATCAGCTCCCATGAAGACTCGATACATGGGTTGATGATCAATACCAAAAAATGTCTGATCAGGAGCCTTGAGTCCCACTTTTACCAGAAAGCTCTCAATAGCCATTTGAAAGTCAGTTAGACACATGATAATGGAAAGTCGTCTCATACATCTGGTCAGAGCTGCTAGGGCAGTGACATGACTCAATCGCTCATTTACTTTATTTTTCAGCTTATTGTGCATAGTATCAAGATCGTCAGGGTTCATGAAGTCAAGGTCACTCTCATGTATCAGCTGCGTCGACCCGTCTTCTCGTTTGATTTCAAAGGATGGAGTGAACAGACGGACCCATTTATACATGGAGATAGTGACGATCTTTACTATTTTTGACTTTGACCAATAAGCAGACTTCGACCTAGTTTCTCTCAACATCATTTGGTTGTATTCAGCTTGTTCTACCTTCGATGCATCACTTAACTCCACTAGAAGACGTCTGCTATACTTACCGGGATTTTTCATGAACACAACATTGAATTTATCTTCTAGGTATCTGAAGAAAATCCTCTACTTTTAATTTCATCAAATATTGTTTAAGCCCCTGAATAGGTGGGGCCTCAACCTCGGCAACAGGTATTTCAAGCATCTGATAGACTCGACCCTGATGGTCGAGCCTTAGGGAGTCTCTCGCGCTGGCAGGTAGGGTATGCACTTTGCCCTTGGAGAACCACATGACCTAGTGCAGGTCCACTCTGTCAAATCTGAGGGTTGCCTCGGGATCCTCTTGAGAATAATCAATAGTTCGAGCCCTGATTGTTCAGTGAATTGGGTGGACGGTGTTTGGATTTGTGGGGTGGTGGTAGGTTCAGGAGTAGGCTGTTGGGCAGGAGGAGGGGTAGGAGCTTTTAAGGCTGATAATATCTCTTCTTGGGGTACGTGGGTTGGAGAATTTAGAAAGTCAAACGATGAAGATGATATTTGTGGGGATTCAGGCTTTGGTTTAGGAATCTTTAGAGGTTCGTCTTGGTCGATCTTTGAGTCTGAATCAGATAATAAGATGACTTCAGCATTATCATATGGAGGCTCGTATACCACCATTGCCATCATCAAATCTTCTTCTGTCTGACCCTCTGTGGCACTTGTGAATTTCTGCCCACTTTGTTCACCTCCTGCTCCCCCTACACTTGGTACCTCTCCCTCAAGCTGTAGTCTTGGGCGTTTCTCTCCCTCAGGATGATCAGGGTCCTCCTAGTCATCATGTTTCCTATGTAATGGCTCAGCCTAAAATCTGCATAAGGTCTGTAAATCAATGACAATTGTTCCAGCCTGTCCATTCTCTTATTCGTCTCTGCCTCGACGCGCAGAATTAGCCTTCAAATGCTTTTGATAGAATTAGTGAAGATAGCTGCGGTCGTGGCAATTTGGTCTTGAAGTGTCGTTGTGGATTGGACTGAATGGGTTCCTGGTGGCAACTCCTGAGTTGCACCACCTTTGCCCTTCAATAATGATAGAAGGAAGGAATGTTGTTCCTCAAAAGCGACCTTGAGGGCTTCCAGGTCAGCTCGGTAACGAGTCCGGCGTCACGAAGAGCGACCGTTAACATCTCGGGTATGAACCCTTGATGTCCTGAAGCGGACGACATTTGTGTTGCCGCTTCAAGACTTCCTTCCGTCTTGTCTGCCTCCCCATCTGGGAGTGCAGATCTGGAAGTTTGTGGAGACGCCACAGAGGCGTCTCGGATGTGCGGGGACGCCACGGAGGCATCGAGCACGTGCAGTGGAGTGTTGTGGGGTGTTGGATCAATCGTAATCAAAGGAACTTCAGTCACCGCGGGCGGCAGGTGACCTATTTAAACATCTCTCCTCTCCGAATAAGGGGGATATGGCATTTGGGCTATGTCCCCGTGATGTGAAACAAGTTCCCTTTGAGGGGAACCTGAGTGGCTGGGTTGGGTCATTTTGGCCATTGGACTGGTGGCCTTTTGTTGGATTGTCCGACTTTGAGGGGTAGAAACTCCCTCAACTATCAATCTTTATGCCCTCAAAGGGTCAGAGAGGGTGAGTTCAGAGTCACCTGTCTCTGACCTCTCACCTCCTGCGCCCTCCCTCTCTTCACTCAACTACCACTCCCCAGAACCCAAAAGATTGTCAATGTCCTCCCTTTCACCCTCGGCCTCACTCATTCGTTGCTCCCTTCGGAAGTGGTTGGCTCTGTCGGTTCTGACAGAGCCTCTTCCAGATACACACCTTGGTAATACACCTTTACCCTTTCTAAACTCATATCTGCCATATTGAGAAGCGACAATGGAATGTTCATTACTTGAACCCGAGGAATGTCCCTCGGGTCTTGAACTATTGGAGAGCGACCGTCTTGTATACGTCATCTTCGGGCCTTAATGGATATTATCGTCTTGATCAATGGCGAATTGAATTATAAGCTGGAGGAACCTTAGAAATGGTATAAATTTACTTTCTCTTTTTGTTCCACTGTCTTGAACTGCCCTCTTTAACCTGTCAAAAATGAACGCCGCATAGTCGAAGTGTCTGTCGAATGCAAATGCAGTGAACATTGCAAGTACGTGTATTGATGCAAAGTCGTGGCCAGAATGCTTTCCAGTGAAGCATTTGTTGATGATATCGAAGAATACCCTCCAGTGTGATTGGAGCTGTTTTGTTCTGAAGTCAGATGGTTTTGATAGGACACCATCATAACCTAGGGATTGGACTTCTTGGAGTGTTTGGGCGAGGGTTGGAATGGGAGCGAAGGAGTAATTTGTGACTGAGAAGTGTTCGGTTGGGAGGCGAAGAATGTGGCGAATGGCTTCAAGGGTTAGGCGGATGGGAATGAAGTCGATTTTTGTGGTGAAATGAGGGACTGCCTCATTGATAAACTTCAAGTGGTACCAGAATCGTTGAAGGTAAATGATTGGTACAGAGATGGCTGTGGTGAGGGAATAGAAGATAGGCTGACCTTTAAGGATATCAAAAATGATATCCTCGGCTTCGGAGCGGAGAATGGAGAGGTCCAGTGCCAGTTATGTGGGGCAAATTCTGTGAAGTGAGCGGAATGAAGAAGGTTTTCCTCTGGCAACTGTCGGTTGTTATGAGGTATGGGAGGGTAGGGAATGGTTAGGGTAATGGGGGAATCCATGAGTCTTGATGAAATGCAATATAGTTAGTTGAGCAGACTAGTATATAAATAATACATTGAGATTTAGTCTGAAATAAGTGTGAAATAGAACCCGTCTATTCTGTTTAAAGCATTGTGATTTTTATCAATAGACGGTAAAATCTACTAAATAAAATCCAAAGTCGATCGTTGAGAGACCAATGTTAGAATAAACGTGTTCACTCAAAAACTTAGTTGAACTATAACCAATGGTGCAAAGGACTTGGAAAAGTATTTTGTTTTTGATTTATATAAAAAATGAAATGCAATGGAAAATTGAAAATTGGAAATAAAAATTGCTAAGTGTTGAAATTCGGTTGAGAAACCCAATTTCGGATGAAGATGTCCGAATTTCGGGTAGGATCGAAACTCGGATGTCCTTGTTCGAATTTCGAATTGGATCAAAATTCGGATGAGATGATGCATGAAAAAGTTAAACTTAAAGAAAAAACTAAGTATGGACAAAAATTAGGGACCCGAGTTTCGAATGGATCCGAGATTCGGGTATGAATGCTTACAGTGAAGACTTAGTCTAGAAATAAACATACGAAATTCAGAGTGGGACTGAATTTCGTGTGGACCCGAATTTCGGGTGGGCCAGGACATACACTTTTAAATTATAAACTATATAAATGTCATCAATGGGAACCGACCGAATTGCGGATGATCCGAAATTCGGATGGGCCGAAGATGATATTTATATATTTTCTAAGTCAAGGTTGTGAAGTGGTCCGAATTTCGGATGGATCCGAAGTTTGGATGAGGCCCTATGAACATGAAAAATTAAAGTTACTAAGTGTGGGCCATCCGAATTTCGGATGGATCCGAAATTGGAATGGCCATGCGAATTTCGGATGGACCCGAAATTATACTTAAAAAAATTATGCAGTTATGGTGTTCATGCACATGCATACGTGTACTGTATCAAAACTCACAAAAATGCATGAAAATGCAGATCCTAATACTAAGAATGATAAGGAACATATTACTTAACTATACTAACTTATAAAAACTTGATTTAATAACCTAAAAATGCAAAAAAATCGAGTTAAAAACCCTCTAAAATTCTCAAAATTAAAAAACCTTAAAATGTAAGTTAAACAGCAAAATAAAGTAAAAATGGAGCTTGTGAGCTTGATTACTTGTAACAATGGCGGTGGAATCAGCGACGTTGATGAAGAAGAAAGCATAAAGGAGAAGGAAAAAATCCCGCCTACATATAGGCGGGTGGGTCGGGTCGGGAATGATGATCCGCGTGGATGTTTTCCAACCGGTGGACCAAACACACAAATAAACATTGGCCTAAAACTTAAATGAACTAAAATAAACTTAACTAAATGAAAATTGGCCCAAAAAAATCTTTTGAGTTTTCTTTTAAAAATCCTAAGACACAATTAACTAAGAATAAACTTAACAAATAATAAAATCTCTTTTTAAATTTTCAATTAAACTACTAACTAAGTAAAAAGATAAACAAAGACATATAATAAAAATATTTTTGAATTTTTCAAAATATTTGGCAAATAAAAATAAGCAACGAAAATTAAAAAATAAAAAATAAAATAAAGTTAACTTAAGAATAAAATAAAATAAAGTAAACTACATATCCTGATTTACTCCCCCTCAAAAAAACAATTAACCGATTAGATTGAACACTAAAACCCTTGAACCCTTTGAAGTTCAAACAAACCTGGATTTATTTAGCGTCCCACTCAACTTTCAATAATTGACATAGCAACTATCAGGATCATTAACATTAAAGATATACACAGATAAAGAAACAATGAACATATTGTGATTAAACCTTAAAGTTTAAATAACAGATACTTTCTTAATAAATGAATTTCAAACAATTACTTGATTGAAATAGAATTATTAGAGAATATCTGGAATTTAAATAGAAGGAGGATTCAACATACCAATTTGTGACACTAAGAACTGAAACGAGGTTCGTCTAAAACCTTTGTAAAAAATAACAGCAAGTGAAATTCGTGCCTACAAAATATATTTCAATTATCCCCTTTCTACATGATCTTTAATGAAATGATATCTAATGTTTATCTGTTTGTTCGTGGGTGCTGCACGGGATTGCAAGATATGGCAATTGCACTTCTGGAATCACAGTATATCAGGATGTTGGTGAGAGAAAATCCATAATCGCGTAACTGTGTTCTTATCCACAACACCTGAGAGCAACAACTTGCAGCTGCTACATACTCAGCTTCGACTATGGATGTGGAGACATAGTTCTGCTTTTTGGAAGACCAACTCACCGGTCTGTCACCCAAAAACTGAATCCCGCCTGAAGTGCTTTTCTTGTATACTCTGCAACCTGCAAAATCAGCATCTGAAAAAGCGGTAAGATCGAAATTGGTTCCCTTTGGATACCATAGACCAAGATCGGGTGTACCCTTAAGATAACGAAATATGCGTTTTACCGCAGTGAGGTGTGATTCTTTCGGGTCGGCCTGAAAACGAGCACAAAGACATGTAGAAAACATTATATCTGGTCTACTGGCCGTAAGATAGAGTAAGAAACCAATCATCCCTCTGTAAGTTGTGTTATCGACACGTTTCCTGGCATGATCAACGTCTATCTTATAGTTTGAAGACATGAGAGTTGTGATAGTCGTGCAAGAGTCTAACTTATACTTCTTGAGAATGTCAATAGTATATTTCGACTGGTTCACAAATATCCCATCTTCAAGTTGTTTGACTTGTAATCCAAAAAAAAAAATTCATTTCCCCCATCATACTCATCTCAAACCTGGACTCTATTAGGGATGAAAAATCCTTACAAAACCTATGGTCAGTAGATCCAAATATAATATCATCTACATATATTTGGACTAGTATTATGTGCGGGCCTTCCTTTTTCGTGAACAAGGTTGCGTCCACCTCACCTTTACTAAAACCAGCAGAGATAAGAAAATTAGAAAGACTATCATACCATGCGCGATGTGCTTGTTTTAAACCATAGAGGGCTTTATCTAGCACATAAACATGGTCTGGTTTATGTGCATCAATAAAGCCTTGTGGTTGATCAACATACACCTCTTCGTTAAGTTCACCGTTTAAGAGGGGTTCTAGACGTCCAATTGGTACACCTTGAAGTCTTTGTGTGCGCCGCATACGCCAAGAACTCTCTGATAACTTCAATACGTGCAACTGGAGCGAAGATCTCATCATAATCAATGCCTTCTTATTGTCGATAGCCTTTGGGGACTAGTCTTGATTTGTTTCTTACCACAATGTTGTCTTCGACTCGTTTGTTCTTAAAGATCCACTTGGTCCCGATTATGACTCGGTCTTTTGGTTTGGGAACTAACCACAATACTCTTAGCTGTTCGAACTGGTTGAGCTCTTCCTGCATTGCTACTATCAGTCTGGGTCTTTCAAGGCTTCATCCACACGAGCAGGCTCTAGCATACTAAGGAATGACGCAAAGAGACATTTGTTAGCAGATGCCCTTCGAGTTTGGACCCTGGTAGAAATATCACCAATGATCTGTTCAGTTGGGTGATTTCGGGTCCATTTCGTCTTGTGTGACAGGGGTGAACAGGATGGAATCTCAGTGGTAAGGGTGGGGATGGATGAAGAATTCTGATCGATGGTTTTGAGTGAAGGTATCACTGGTTCCGGTTTAGGTTCTGTTGGGTCTTCTAGAGGGATAATGCTTGTGACAATGTGTGAGGGTATTAATGGAGTAGATTCAACTTGAGGGATGTTTGAAGATGAGGTGGAAGGTGAATATGATGAAGTGGACAGTGTACGGATTGGTGAAGGTATTGGTGCATCCGAAGCTGGTGGATAAACAGTTGAATCATATGAGGTTGTGTTGACTGCAGAAGATAGAACAGAAGAAGAATTAATGCTAGGACCAAAAATTCTACATTATAAAGGTCAAATAAATTAACTAAATCAGAAGAAGAGAAAGAAGTAGGTTTAGACGAGTCTTCAGGCATTTGTGTAATGTGTGATCCTGATTGGTCAACTTTTGGAGCCATTTCATCGAATGTGATATGCACACTCTCGTTGACTGTCCTGATGTGAGTGTTAAATGCGCGATATGCCCTTGGATTGGATGAGTATCCAATAAAGATCGCTTCATCCGCTTTCTCGTTGAACTTTCTGAGGTTGTCCTTGTCGTTCAGTACATAGCACCTGCAACCAAACACTCGTAAGTACTTGATATAATGAACTTTATTCTAAAAATGTTGATAAAGAGTTTTATTGAAACGCTTATGGATGATTGAGCGGTTTTGCATGTAGCAGGCTGTTGACACGGCTTCAGCCCACAAGAACGGATGTAGGTTTGAGTAGTTCAGCATGGTGCGAGCAGCTTCCACCAAGGTTCGATTATGTCTTTCAACGATACCATTCTGTTAAGGAGTTTGTGCGTCTGAGAACTGATGGTGAATACCCCTGGATCGCAGGAAGCTTTCTATTACCGAATTCTTGAATTATGTGTCGTTGTCGGATCGAATTGACTGTACTGACAGCTGTTGTTGGGTTTCGACACTCTTGATAAAGTCGATGATTTCTTGAGCTGTCTATGTTAGGAGCATATATATATATATATACATATATATATATATATATATATATATATATATATATATATATATATATATATATATATATATATATATATATATATACAAATTTAATTGTAAAAGTTCAGGGGGCTTTTTGTAATATTCTCATACTTGAAAAGTGTATATAAATAGAGGTCAGTAGTACTTTTGTATGTACGGATCAGAAAGTTTATAGAATTCCATGAATAGAAAGTCAAAGTGAAAATAGAGAGGAACCGCCATCGATGTAAAATTCCTATTCTCTAATCAAAGCATTCGGTCGTATTTGATTTTGATTATGTTTTTATTGTATTGATCTGAATTGCTTGTTGATTTTTGAATTATCAATTGGTATCAGAGCCAAATATGGAAAATTAATTGAGTATTTTTGAATCTGAGGTTCATTTTTTTCGAACACTATTCTTCGAAGGTTTTTCAAAATCAGAAAACCTTCTTGGTTTTTGATTCAGTGGATCATTTGTTCTGAAATTCTGATCGAGTGTGCATTTTTAAAAGACGAATCAATTGAGATAAGTATCAAATCTTAACTCCAATCACACAGAAATTGATTTGGATTTTACTGATTTTTTCGAAACATTTCAGAACATCTGAGGTTCATTTTTTTCGAACACTATTCTTCGAAGGTTTTTCAAAATCAGAAAACCTTCTTGGTTTTTGATTCAGTGGATCATTTGTTCTGAAATTCTGATCGAGTGTGCATTTTTAAAAGACGAATCAATTGAGATAAGTATCAAATCTTAACTCCAATCACACAGAAATTGATTTGGATTTTACTGATTTTTTCGAAACATTTGAGTTCTTACTGTTTTTGTCACATTTTGGGTGTTTAATAGACAAATTTACTTTTCAAAAAGTGTTTCTGTGTGAAAACCGCATCTTCGTTGACAATTGGAGTCCAATTAGTGCATTTTTGTTTAAAAATAGTAAATCTGAACTTGGTTTCATTGGTTTCTCTTAAAACTCGGGCAACATTAAATTTTTAGCCTTGATTGAGTTTTACAAAGAATTTATCGAGTTTCAACAAGCATTGACCGAGTTTGATCATTTGTTGTTCGAGTTTGATCGGTTATTCTTCAAGTTTGATTAAACCTTCTTCGAGTTTGTTCAGTTGTTGCTCCGAGTTTGATCACTTGTTGTTCTGAATTCATTCGAGACTCATTGTTTTTCATTCGAGTTTATCCAAGTTTCATTCATGTTTACTCATCAGTCAACTGAGTTTGAATCAGTGTCAATCGAGTTTACTCTCAGTGTCAACTGAGTTTGACATAGAGTCAATCGAGTTTCAGAAGGCATCAATCGAGTTTGGTCCTTAATCATTCGAGTTAGTTCATTTATTATTCGAGTTTGATCCTCTTTTATTCGAGTTTGTTTACTCTCAAACCGAGTTTTGTCACATTCTATTCGAGTTTCATCAAGAGTTATTCGAGTTTAGTCAGAAATCATGAGCCGAAATTCGGGTGGAAGAACTGAAATTCGGGTGAGACGAAATTCGGGTGGAGGTACCATCCGAGATTCCAATGGTTCAATTCGGGTTGTGAACCGAAATTCGGATATATGTTATTTCGGTTTAAGCGTCTGAAATTCGTATGAACAGTGTCTCGGGTGAATGATCCGAAATTCGTTTGAAATTTCAAAAATAAAGAACAACTGATTTAGAGATTCCAAAAGATGATTGGTCCGATATTCGGATGGGTATTTTGGACAACCGAATTTCGGATGTGAGATCCGAAATTGATTTTGAGCCGAGATAGAAGCACCCAAATTTGGAACCGAGATTATCTGAGATTGGATCCGAAATGGGGATCCGAAATTGAAGTCATAAAATTTTCAGATCTGCAGAATTAAAAAATGTGTTTTAAAATCTGGAAATAATTTCTAAATGCTTGGATTGAATTTAGAAACAAGTTTTGTGAAAAACAAGTAACCAAAAGTTAAAAATATTGATTTTTAAGCAAAAACCGTGAATATCACCAAGAATTTTCTAGATTCGATTTTGCAACAAATAATAAAAAAAAACTTATAATGATTGAACAATATTGCTCGAAATCAATATTAGAGTAATTTTCGATGATTATGATATATAAAAACACACAAAAAATAGAAGATTTAAATGAGATTAAGAGTAAAACTGTGGGGAATTTCGAAGAACATCGAAGAACACCAAAGAGAAATCAGTTGAAATCCGCTTCTTTGGCTCCGATACCAATTGTTAAATCGTCCCAATTAATAATTAAATCTTGCACTCACATCGATAAACAATAATAAAATGATTCATGCAAAGAGAATAAGCACACAATCGATGATGAACTGTCAGAGGGAATTGTCAAGGCGGCTGCTTTTTCTTTTAAAAGAGAATAATGAAAAAAGTTGTGGGAACCCTAGGAGGTTTTCCTTAAATATTAAAACTAATTTTGAAGGGTTTACAAACTCTACCTCTCAACTTCTTAAATGAAACAACTTACAAATGAAAGAAAATACATTACATGGAAATAAAATTGAAATAACTATTACAAAATAGAATCTACAGGATTGAAATTTAATATGTAACAATATTTAATTAATTAAATCTGGTTCCGATCCAATTTAATAAGACATTGTTTGTAAATTTAACATTGCAATATCTAGAAACCAATTATAAGAACCAACATACAGTATCATTTGTCTTGCTTATTGAATCTATTTCAGCTTTCCAATTTCATTCTTCGATCATGATTTAGTTGCGTTTCGTTATATGAATTGCTTGAAAAGTATTTTTGTTCATTTATTTTTATATTTATTTTTGTAATTAATATTTTTGACCCCGCAACTACGCATGAATGTTAATAACTCATTTTAATCTATATTTCAAACAATGCTGATATAAGATATCATGATTTTATATAAATTATATGGCTATGGAAATGTTAAGAAAGCCATTTTTGTTGATATGACCGACAAATTTAGGTTGCGTTTGGTAGACAAATTTATTAGCTGATATACTTGAATTGTATATATAAATTCTTTATGAATCCTCAAGTTGTATCAGTGTATATATTAAAATTGAAGTCTATCAATTCTCTAGCAATAATGGAGAATTTAATAGAAACTCAAATTAGGAAAAGAGAATTACAACAACGTAACCATATGGTCATTGTATTTTCAAATTTTATGGTCTAAAAACCAGTGATCTTATCTTAATTATTTTCTTTTTGATTCTCTCATCCAAACGCAACTCTAGTGTCATATAAATTTCCTTTGTATTTTATATTGTTTGTTATAATATATACTTATTATATAGTTTGAATGTGTTATAATAATATAATTACATGTTTCATGAAGTATATACATATATTGTAATAACCAGAATAGGAGGTGTCTAGGACAGTCTCGCTCAGGCTGTGGTTGTAGGAATTTCCGAGAGGTTTATAACCGAAAGGATCGTGCCCGCTGAATAATGTATATACTTAATTATATCTTATAAATTATTGTGTCCCGAGCAATACAAGTATTAAACTAGGTATTTAATATTGACACGTGAGTTAGTAATTTTCTTACTCAATTCATTTTTTTTCTTAAATAAGTAAATCGGACTCTCTTAGATATACTTTTACGTTTATAGCTTAGGTATTCAAATGGTAAATTTAATATATGTTCAATCGGATTTGATAATGGCTTTGAGTGAACATGTTGAACCAGAGGTGTCAAATAAAAGTATTTATTCTTTTTATCAAACCGTTTGTGAAGGTTCAATTTCATATACACGTTAATGAACATGCGTGATCAGAGTTTATTGAGTTTTTAGTCGTTGTTAACCCTTTTGATGATAAACAAATATTGACAATATTGAACATGTCCAATCGTGGTTTATGGTGTGTGTAGTCGAGGAGTTTCTATTTTGGTGATAAACCAAAATTTATGGTGTGTCATCGTTGCACATGTTCAGTATGGGTGTAACGAATGATACTAACTGAATATGGAAATTTTAATGGGATACACAGAATCTTTGATTCTAATTTAAATTTTCAATACCAATTTTACCCCCAACACTAATTAGCGTGGAAAAATTTTAAGCAAAATTTATATTTTATTTAATGATTTCAATAATAAATGATTGGCTATAAATGGTTCCCCGGTACCCCAGTCTATCATGATACCTCGTTGACCTTGTATATATATATATATATATACATATATATATACATATATATATATATATATACACATATATATATATATATACATATATATACATATATATATATATATATATATATATATATATATATATATATATATATATATATATATATATATATATATATATATATATATATATATATATACATATATATATATATATATATATATATATATATATATATATATATATATATATATACATATATATATATATATATATATACATATATATATATATATACATATATATATATATATATATACATACATGTTTTTTTGAATAGACATGTATAAGACAACATTATAAGACTTTTTTTCAAAAGGAGCAACACCATAAATCTTGTGAATGGTAAAAAAATATAATGTGAATGGTCATTCACACCATTCACATGGTGTGAAATGACCATTCACATGGATGACCATTCACATAAATATGCATTGAGCATTCACATAATTTTTAAGGACACAGATTGTGTGAATGTATGTGAAATTCATATATCATGTGTATAACATTAATTTAAACATGGTTATGAGAAAAAAAATTAAAAAAAAGTTTTTTAAGGTTGGTACCTTCGGGTGCACTTGATTTCGAGAGGTACTTTTTTGAACCTGACTCTATATACATATATATGTATATACATATATATATATATACATATATATATATATATATATATATATATATATATATATATATATATATATATATATATATATATATATATATATGTATATATATATAGAGGGAGGTTCAATGGAAAACCACAATGCATCTAAAAACTTGTGAAAATCGCACTGCACCACCACAAATGCATCAAATTCCCGGCGTGATGCATCAAAATCCCGTGTGATGCATCAAATTTCCCGCATGATGCATCAAAATCCCGCGTGATGCGTCACCTTATTTACGATTATGTCACCGCGTTTTTCATGAAATGCACCAAATCGGACGGTATGCGTAGGTTTCCATAGTTTTCAGGTGCATAGTGGTTTTCCATTGAACCCACCCACATATATATATATATATATATATATATATATATATATATATATATATATATATATATATATATATAGAGAGAGAGAGAGAGAGAGAGAGAGAGAGGGGGGTTCAATGGAAAACCACCATGCACCTGAAAACTTGTGAAAACCGCACTGCACCACCACAAATGCATCAAATTCCCCGCGTGATGAATCAAAATCCCGCGTATGTGGATATGCGGCGCTCGAACTTAGGGGTATTTTTAGGACAGATTTGCAGACTTCGCAAAATTCAAGGACATGAATATGTGAATATGCATAGACGAAGGCTACATTCCTCCAACACAAGAACTCGAGGGTCGATTAAAGGTTTTGTCATATCAAGATATGAAAGTTGACGACAAGAAGATTTATAAGCCGAGAATCGAGCATTGTCATTGATTAGAATGACACTACCTTTGGAAATTATGCACACTTTCAAAAATCATAGAACTTCTAAAGAGCTTTGGGATGCTTTAGAGAAGAGATGTGAGGGAAATCCGAGGGTAAGAAAGATGAGAACATAAATGTTGAAACAACAATTTGCCATCTTCAAGAGTGTGAAGAATGAGAGTTTAGATGAGGTGATTACAAGGTTTTATCACCTTCTGACTGAGTTAGATAATCACAGGGTTGATTATTCAGAGTTAGAAAAGATAAAAAAGCTTCTTGATGCTTTACCAGCGAAATTGGAGATGTACACATCACTGATAAAGCATGACGAGGAAAAGTTCGAAACTCTCACACTGGAAGAAGTCATAGGGACTTTGAGAGCATATAACTTTAAAATGCAGAAGGAGAGGGAACTTGATCAAGTCCAAGATCCTGAAATATACTTCGGGAAATCAAAGACCTCTACTTCTAGTGCATCTACGTCGGAAGCTACAACATTCTATACTGGAGAACAAGAAGGCATACCAAGGGAAGCTGAAGTATCTTATGGTAGGGCCTTTCTGGGTTTTTCAAATCCGGATGATCAGCCGCAGACATCTACTTCAGGATCATCGTCTCAGGGATACACAAAAATGCCAATGAGTGCTAAAACTGCAAAGGAGCAACTGAAGCTTCTAGCATCGTTTGTCGCAGCTTACGGGAATTGTATTCAAGGGAAAATAAACGATCCAGCTATATAGGAAGAAAATTATGATCAGGTGGATCCGGATGACTTGGAGCAAATGGACCTACAATGACAATTGGCTATGGTCACACAGAGATTGAAGAGGTTCATGAAAAGAACATGAAGAAATCTAAGTGTGAACAATGTGGGATTCGATAAGTCAAAAGTCAGGTGTTCTAACTGTCAGGGGTTGGGACACTTTGCAAGAGAATGTCAATGACCCAAGATGGATAATAATCAGAACTCGGGACGTCATTATTCAGCCAGTTCAGGGAATCAGAGATCAGGGAATCTGGGTTCAGTGGCTGGTTTACTTACTAATGTGGGGTCTAAAACAGTTAGATGGCACATATGATTGGAATACACATCCAGAGGCGATTACTAGGACTTTCATGGCCGAAGTGACAGAATCGGATATGGGAGCAGAAGAGGAAAAGAAAGAGGATACACAACAGTCTTATTCACATCCTTTGGTGCTGGAAATTACTTAGGAGATGACTACTTTGGAGTTTGCGGCTCAAATGGCTAACATCAAATCTGATCGGAAAAAGGTAATTCTGAACTTTTCTACTTTTCATTATTTATGTGTTTTATGTATTACTTTGAATGATAAATTGAATTTAGTACTAGAAACACATTCATCTATGACTGCTTAAATTCAATCGTTTAAATCAGATAATGCTAGTTTATTAGACATTAAGGAAGATCTTCAGGCCAAACTGAGAAATGATGCTCAAGATTTAATAGTTCTGAATGACAAATTAATTGAACAAAGTGTCAGGAATGAACTAATTTATGAGCATGTAGAGTCACTGACCAAAGAGATATCTCTTAAAGATATGGAATTAGCTAAGTCTAGGGCTAAGGTTATTGAGGCAAATAGCAACCATGTACCTACTCCTCAGGATAAGACCAAGGATACGGTTAAATCAGAGGTAGTCAAGGTAACTGAGTCTTCTAAAGTATCTTCAACTACTCCTCAGGTTAGGAAAATGGTACAGTGTGTGCAGTCTAGTTGTAAGCCAAAACTAGAAGAAGATAAGACTGTAAGTAATAATAACAAAGGGGAGTTAAACCAAGCTGTTGATACAAACAATCAGGGCATTTGTAAGACACCTAGGTCAAAGAGTGCCTATAATAAATCTATTGACAAGATGTCTTGCTTTAAGTGTCATGAGAAAGGACATGTTGCTTCAGGTTGTTCCTACAAAAAGTCAGAGTCTTCACTAAACATAGGGAAACAAGAGCAGCAAACCTTAAAAACAATGCCTAGTGATACGAGTTGGAGTAGTTCTCAAATTTCTGAGAAGAACTCAATTGTGATGTCATGTCTAGGTAGTCGACAACCACCGGTGTCTCTCAGACAAAATGACGGACTTAGGAATAATTCACCTAATAGATCCCCTAGTCAATCAATGTCTGGCCCCCAATCCATCATTAGGAATAATACAACTAAGAGGAGTCACACTCTAGTTAGGTCTAATTCTCCTAATAGACATAAGACACCAGGTAGAGCCCAGAATTATCAAACTGAGATGCAACAGAAATTATTCAAGGGATGAATAGCAAAGACCTACCCAAAGGCTGAGAGTGGATGTTATTCACTTGAATCCACAACCCATTCTTGATCAAAAGCCCAAGTCACCTGAAAGGAGAGATGGGTATTTGAAAAAATTCACGTTTGTGGATGAAAACGGTATTATCAAGTCAGTCATGGCTTGGGTTCCCCATGATAACTAACTTGTCTTGATTAGTGTGCAGAAGTTGGCTACAGGTCCAAACAACAAATGGTTTGAGGATAGTGGTGGCTCTTGACACAGGACAGGGGTACAAAGGGCTAAATAACAGGTATGCTGTTTGGGTCCTTAGACCAAGTTGAGGACTTTTTCGAGAAAAGGGTAAAGTGTGGTAATTGATATAACAATGTTGGTAATAACAACTATGCGAATCTTTTCACAAAAGCAATTGATAAATTACACTTTGAGTTGTTAGTCCAACTTAATGGAATGTTTAATCTGGAGTAATCTGACCTTAGTAGATTTTTCTTTCTTTTTAAAGGTTTGAAGTTTTTAGTTTATCTTATTAGTTGCTTTACTTAAAAGTGAAGATCAAAAGAAAAAATAGAGAAAACCATAAAATAAATTTCAAAAAAAAAGAGAGAATATTAGAAAATGAGGGAAGTCTTAGAGTCTTAGGTTCAAAGTGACGATATTTAGCACAATCTAACAAACTCTAAGTGTTAAACTTTCACACATAATGCACTAAAACTCTAAGTGATATACATGTTCTTGTCTGATATGTTGGTAGACATAATACATGAAGGATTTCTGTAAAGCTAATAAAATAATCAAGAAAATGTCATATGTGTAACTAACTTAGACATATGACCAAAAGATCTTAGTTTCTATGTTAGAGACATACAGACAATGACTATGAATGAGGTATGCAAATTTATCTGGGTGATGTATAGCTTCATCAAAATACATCTTAAACAAAGAAAGAAAAAGTTTTGTAAAGAAAAGAAAGTCAAAACAAGTCGCTTTGTTGTACGTGAGTACAGACCTGTCACCGCTGTCTTGCTAACATAAGAGGAACTCTAAGACAAACTAAGACACTCTGTTGTATGTAAATACAGAACTGTATCCGACGTTTGCCTTTTAAATAAAATTTGCAATACCAAAAAGTTATATTCATTGTGTGTCTGCCTTGATCATAGAAGTATGTCTAAGTATGAGACACGTAAGGTAGTTTCTTGATAAACAAAAAGGCCAAAGGAATTTCCAAAAGTGTTGAATGTTTAAAGGGAAAAACATACTGACAATCGACTTGGTGTGTATGTTACGACAAACAACCAAAAGAATAAAAATTCCTAAGTGTGAAAGTGCAATACTGAAAGTGCGTTTGACACTGCTATCTGATTGAACCTTCTTTGACTATCTCATAAAAATATTCAATTAGTGTGTTTTTATATTTAAATTTCTACAATTTATTCTTTACTTCATTTTATTTTATTTTAGTTTAGTTCTTTTTATCTTTAATAAATAGAATCGAGGTCGGATTACTAGGATGCATCCTAGTTGGAAAAACAAAATTTGTGTGATAATCAGTTGCTAAAAGTGAAGGGTTCCGTGATATGTTGAAAAAGTTGAAAATTGTTCAAAGTTTTTCAAAACTTACGATTTTGTGACTGTTTAACGAAGATAACGACTGTTTCTCTTGAACTTAATTCTAGTGTTTGGTTTACCTTCTAAACCATCAAAGAATGTAAGTAAGGAGAGTTTCATTGCATTTTTATCGTTGAATAATGGATTTTGATGTCCGGCTAACATATTATGACTTGTTTCATGTGTTGATTAAGTCTATACAGTGTTAGAATTGGAGTTTTAACAGAAGTACAGATTCTTCAGCTGACAAAGGCGATTCGTGAACTTCAACATCTTAATGCCCAGTTGGATCAGACAGAGACTGATCAGCAGCAGCAGATTGCAAATCTGGAGGCTATACTGGAGGAGTTGTTGAAAGATCGTCTATCTCAGGGGGAGAAATTGTAGAGAAGTCAAAGAAGATGGCCCAAGATGGCCCGAATAGTGAGCTGGCAGATCTTTCAAGACAAGGATTCAGAATCGGTGTTCATTGCCGCCGAGAAGGGAAAAGACAAGGATTCAGATAAGGTCTGATTGGAGCATTGTTAGGGTTGGATGAAGAAGAAATGAGGTTCGACTTCGAAGATGTACCTGATTGGAAGTCAAACGATGAAGGAGTTGTGAATTAAGATCAGAATGTGATAGATCTAGATGTGCTGAGTTCTTCACTAAATGATGAATCAGATTCTGAAGTGTGAAGTGATTGATTTAGCTTGGAAGGACCTTATAAATCTAGAAGACGATTCTTATGCTGAGGTACTTGCAAAAACTATCAGAAGGAAGGGTCGTTCTGGAATATTTGAAAAGTTAATCCAAGAGTTGGTAGAAGAGCTGTTGTTCAAATAAGAATAAATCCTCTGACTGGTAGGACATGGACTAAGTTAGTCTACAAACCGGTGAGGACAGCGAAACTGGAGAGGCAGTCATGGAGAACAAAGAAGAAAAGGTGATTTTGAGAGTCTACGATCCCTTGCTCCTTGTCAATCTATCTAAAGATGACCTGCACAGACTTCATGATCAGGGAATTTCTTTTGATGAGAATTTGAGATTTGAAGGCAGGAAATATCCGAAAGTTGTCAAAGTGTGTGTTGAGCAGGGAGTCCATGCAGGTAGTAACTTAATAAGCCTAGTTCTATTGAGTAATGAATACCTACTAGAAGCTATCGTCAAGAGGGAGTCTGTTGATACACACGATGTGACAATAGCCGTCTAGTTTTGGTATTCTTAGTCTCTGAATCTGATAGTCTATTGCGATCAATGAACAACAACTAGAAGGTGTCGTCAAGGGGGAGTCTGCTGGTACATCCAGTGTGACGACATCAGTCTAGTTTTTGTTATTGATATCATGATTGTGTATGATGTTTACATTTGCAAGGTAAGTTCCAGACTATCATATTAAGTTCTAGAATAAGTTCTAGAAATAAGTTCTAGATTAAGTTCTAGAATAAGTTCTAGGCGAGAATAAGTTCTTGGTGAAAATAAGTTCTAGGTGAAAATAAGTTCTAGGTGAAGATAAGTTCTAGAACAAGTTCAAAGATAAATTCAAGAACATGTTCAAAGATAAGTTCTAGAACAAGTTCAAAGATAAGTTCAAGAACAAGTTCAAAGATAAGTTCAAGAACAAGTTCAAAGATAAGTTCAAGAACAAATTCAAAAGTAAGTTTTAGAACAAGTTCAAAGATAAGTTCAAGAACAAGTTCAAAGATAAGTTCAAGAACAAGTTCAAAGATAAGTTCAAGAATAAGTTCAAAAGGTAGAGTTTGAACTTAGTGAAGCTAAGTTCGTGAGGAGCGTCTACACGAACTTATCGGCTATATAATGAACTTATCTTTGTGAAATCAAGATACTTTGACGGCTCAGAGGTTTTGTCGAACTTGAGAGCAAACAGAGCATCCGTTCGTTTTATTCAGGGACTTTTGCAGAGATTAGTATCCAGAGCTCGTATAGTGCACTACGAACTTATGAAGATTTCAGAGAGTCGTTTCGGCGAGATACACGTGTCGGGTCGTTCATTGTGACGACTATCATTGTGTTAGTCTCCGGTTTCTGTGTGTGTGATCGATCAGTTAAACCCCTAACGAGGATTCCGCACTCGTTGGAAGGTGTCGCGTCAAGATCAGATCCGTAGGTAGGTGACCTTACATTCACATTACTTAATTCATCATTCACATTACTTAATTGATCATTCACATTAATTATTTGATCATTCACAACATTTATTTGATCATTCACAATAATTATTTGAATATTTACACTTATTCTATACTTATTTGATCATTCACAACACTTATTTAATCATTCACATTACTTAATTGGCCATTCATAGTATTTATTTGACCATTCACATTACTTAGTTGACCATTCACATTACTTATTTGATCATTCACATTACTTATTTGATCATTCACAACATTTATTTGATCATTCACAATAATTATTTGACTTTTTACCCTTCTTCTATACTTATTTGATCATTCACATTACTTAATTGACTATTCACAGTATTTATTTGATCATTCACAACACTTAACTGATCATTCACATTCCTTAATTGACCATTCACATTACTTAATCGACCATTCACATTACTTATTTGATCATTCACAACATGTATTTGATCATTCACAATTATTATTTGATTATTTACACTTCTTCTATACTTATTTGATCATTCACATTAATTAGTTCACCATTCATAATATTTATTTGATCATTCACAACACTTAATTAGTCATTCACATTACTTAATTGACCATTCACATTACTTAATTGATCATTCACAACACTTATTTGATCATTCACAATAATTTTTTGACCATTCACAGTATTTATTTAATCATTCACTACATTTATTTGATTATTCACATTTATTATTTGACCATTCACTGTATTAATTTCATCATTCACAATATATTTGACTATTTACATTTCTTCTACACTTATTTGATCATTCACAACCTTTATTTTATCATTTGGAAGAATTTATTTGATCATTCACAGTATTTATTTGATCATTCACAACACTTATTTGATCATCCATAAGAATTATTTGACTATTTACGTTTCTTCAACACTCATTTGATCATTCACACAACATTTTTTGATCATTCACAAGAATCACATTATTTAATCATTCACAACACTTATTTGATCATTCACATTAATTATTTGACCATTCATAATACTTATAAAATGATCATTCACAACCCTTAATTAATCAAATAAGACTTGTGAATGATCAAATAAGTGTAAACAAGTATAAATAGTCAAATAAGTGTTGTGAATGATCAAATAAGTGTAGAAGAAGTGTGAATGGTCAAATAATTATTGTGAATGATCAAATAGATGTTGTGAGTGATCAAATAAATGTAAAAAAAAGTATAAATAGTCAAATAATTATTGTGAATGATGAAATAAATACTGTGAATGGTCAAATAATTATGTGAATGATCAAATAAATACTGTGAATAATCAAATAGTTATGGTGAATGATCAATTAAGTAATGTGAATGGTCAATTAAGTGTGGTGAATGATTAAATAAATACTGTGAATGGTCAATTAAGTAATGTGAATGATCAAATAAGTGTTATTAATGATCAAATAAGTATAAAAGAAGTGTAAATTGTCAAATAATTACTATTAATGATTAAATAAATATTGTGAATGATCAAATAAGTAATGTGAATGATCAATTAGCTGATGTGAATGATCATTTTATAAGTTATGTGAATGATCATTTTACAGGTAATGTGAATGATGGTTGTTATTACGAATATACCATTGCATGTGATGGGTACGTTGGACACACGAGATTCTTGTTGGTACGTTGAGGATCTTTATATATATATATATATATATATATATATATATATATATATATATATATATATATATATATATATATATATATATATATATATATATAGGGTTCAATAGAAAACCTTCATGCATCACCAAAGTAGGATCGTGCATCATGATAATTTGATACATCGTGTAGTTGGTTCGTGTCGAACACAATGTATCGCTAAGGAAGGTATATTGCATCATGAGGCCAGTTCAGGGTCGAATCAGTCCGACACCCAAACAGAATGAGTTGTACTCTCGAACCATATTTAACATAGATTTATACACACACACACACATACATACATACATACATACATACATACATACATACATACATACATACATACATACATACATACACACACATACATACATATTTGGGATTAATGTAGAACCTTTATTTAGTGTAAAACTGTAGAACCAGTGTAGACTTTACGATTAGAATATCACACTACAGATAAAATTGTAAATATGCAATTAGCATTAAATTAATTTTAATTTCTAGCCTACCAAGTTTGACCATCAATTTTAACTATGATTTTGACTCTTTTTTAATATTGATCATATATGCAATGTTGAATTTATGGTTTATAGTGTTACTTCGACATTCAATATTTTGCTATTTTATACTGAGTTTACGTCTGAATAACTTTTTTTTCAACAAAATATAACGCTTATTTTTTTTTTCGAAAAAAAAAATATTATGATTTGTTCGATCGATCTATATAAATATGTACATTAAAAAATTTTATATCAAATCTCGAATGATCATTGCAATAGTAATCACATTGTTTAAATATTTAACGTTAGATATATATAAAATACAATGGCAATCATATATATATATATATATATATATATATATATATATATATATATATATATATATATATATATATAATATGTTAGTGCGACATTGAATATTCTTGATATAATATAATGAATGGTTATCTGTGAAACATTTTTTCGAAAAAAATATATAATGATCGATATCGTTTTAAAAAGTATACAATTTTCGTTTTTATGATATAAAATATAATTGTCTTAATGTTATTTTAATTTAAAGAAATATGATTTTTTTTTTTGCTAATGTCAATCTTTTTATTATTGACAATCTTTTCCGATTTTTCCCATTAATTAATTTATTACTAATGTCAATCTTTTTTTTCACTAATTCGACGTTTGATCTATTTAATCATTAATCAATACCATTAAATTAGTGTAATATATAGACGTGGTTGCTTCCACATTAATATTGGAATCTGCGATGATCACATATGTATGTATGTATGTGGTTCGAGAGAGTACCGCTAATTATGCAAAACACCAGAAAATCTGCTATGATCGCATATATATATATATATATATATATATGTATGTATGTATGTATGTATGTATGTATGTATGTATGTATGTATGTATGTATGTATGTATGTATGTATGTGGTTCGGAGAGACCGCTAATTATGCAAAAACACCAGAATGTATCATCTCTAAAAAAAACATCTTTTAAGTTTTCTTTTCATAAACATGTTTAAATAACATTATAAAAACGATATGTAAATTTCACATACATTCACATGTTCTAACTTTTTAAAATTGATTTGAATGTACACTTATATAAAATTGCGTATATGTGGATGTACATTTGTGATGCATGATTTCATATTTTCATTCACGTAGAATGTGTGTGAAATTTATATATCATTTTTGTAATGTTATTAAAAACATATTTATAAAAAAAAACCTTAAAAAAATTATTTTTTAAAACTAATACCTTTTTGGTGATGTATAATAAGTGGTTGATACTTGAATTTATATACATATGACAACATATTATCATTAAACCACACAAGGTCAAACTTTATGATGAGTGAATGAGTGATGACTCGAAATGATGAAGAATAAATATGTTAGTTGGATGTTACCGTTTCATAACACATCGATCATTAAATATATACTATATGTTCAATCCTTATAATCATATATATAGGTTTTATATACATGGAATTCTATTTTCACCTCATCCAACGGCGGACCCAGAAATTTTTTGATGAGGGTCGGAATTTAATACCTTCGAGAGTGTAAGTGCTTGTGACTTCAAATTCTTTTTTTTTCTTTTTTTTTTTGTAATTTCAGACTTTTGGGTCAGTTTATGTAGATCATGTAATAAAACAAATACGTAAATGATACGATTTCATTGATCGTTACAAACTTACAAACAAAAACTGCATTTTAAAGTTGGCCCCCATGAGTTTTCATCTTTTAAACATTTAAAAATCTTAATTCTTAACTGTTAACTCTTAAATAATGGTCTAATCTATATCAAGAATTCAAGTTGTCCAACTATTAAACTAAATAACTAATAATTTCATAAATCATTATAACAGGGGTTGTGGCGGCCGGCGACAGGCAGGGGCTGCGGCGGCCAGCGAGAGGCAACGGCGACAGGTACACACTCACACACACAGAGCGGCGACAGGTTTTTTTCCTCTTCTCTTCTTTGTTTTGGCGGCTGCGAACCTGCGACACACACACACACACACACACACAACTGGTTCTAGTCTTCTACCCTTTTCTGTTTTCGTCTGGGCTTGGCAATTGGGCACTGACCACCCAAGCCCCAAACGGCCAAACAGCAAGTCAGCAACCCTAATCCAAGGAGCCCAAACTAAATTTTCAAGTTTTTGGCCCAAACCCAAATACAAGAGTTTGTCTTTAACCATATATATAACACGTAAAAAAAATTATCGGGGTCGTTTGACCCCATCGATATGTGTTCGGTCCGCCCCTGACCCCATCTCTCTTATGATGTGATATGCATCCCGAATCTCTTGATTTAACATTTTATCTAATATTTTAATATTTTTTTAAATTGTGATTGATTAATAGGATTTAATTGACATGCATAGAGGGATGTATTTATTAAAAACAAGATGAATTGTACATAACAAATTTATGTAAATTGATTATTTTACTTATAAGATCGTTTTTATCAACGTTTCATTTTACCTCATTATAGTAAATGTAAATCAGTGAATTCAAGTGGGATTGTTGTGTATGAAAAAAAGTGTGTTATACAAATCACCTTCTGGAGGTGAATTGCACGCAACATTTTTTCTTCATACACAACAATTCCATGTAAATAGATGATTTTATCTTTAATTACTATAAGAATGTAAAATGTAAAGTTTATAGAAGTGATGGAATAGAATAATCTATTTATTTGGAACTGTTGTATATGAATAAACATTGTTGTGTACAAATCATCTCCCTTAGTAAAAAGGTTCCCCTCTATATACCATGAGAATTGTAAAATATAGATTATTTGAGTTAATATTGAAAAAACTCAATCAACTTTTCTCATTTTCTCAATTAAGTCCTAAACGTTTTTTTCAATTGTGTAAATCCCTAAACTATGTTTGTCTTATAAAAAAGTATATAACTTTGACCAGCTACCGGATTAACCGGTAAAATACAACTGACAAAATTAAAAGTTCAAGGATTTAAGTACTAAAATATGAAAAGATGATGAATTGTTTACAATATTAATCAAGTGAAAAAAACTAAGGGTACTTGTTGTAACCGGTTAAACAGGTCAAATGTACACTTTTGAATAAAACAAAAATAGTTTAAGAACTTAAACAATAAGAAAAAAAATATTGAGACTTAATCGTGAAAATGAAAAAAGTTGTGATTTTTCAATATTGACCCTATTTTTTATATCTTAGTTGTAAAATTTAAATAATGTAACCACCCGATTTTGAGCAAGGTACGTGCAATTATTTCAATGGATTATTTATTTAATTTGGGACCCGACAATATAAATTTGTATTTTGGGTATCGGGATCGGGAATTGAGTGTTGGACCGAGTTTAAGTCCAAAACGTATATATATCTCACCTCTTTGGGTGCTTGCTTTCATTTCCTATCTCCTAAATCAGAACTAAAAAGAGTGTTGTGTGTGAATTGAGTTCCAGCAAGTAACAGTAACAAGGAATCAAGCTCCAGATTATGATTTGAGCAAGTAATTCTCCACCATCCCCTGATCGCGGGCCGCGATGTTCTTGAGGGGATCGCTGGCGGCTCGAGTCCGAGCGTGGGTCGCGATGTGAGCGCGGCCAGGATTGGGTCATCGCAACCACGACCGCGATGGTGCCAGTGCGACCACGACGCGGCGAGTGCGGCCTAGGGTTAAGGTTTTTGTGCTTGTTGTGTCTTGTGTTCGGGTATTCGGGTTGTGTGGGTTTTTCGTGAATTATGTATTAGAGTTGTTGGGTTGAGGTTGTGATATTGAGTCATGTGTTGTGATTTCAGGTTCTCGAGTTGATAGCGTTGGTAAAGGGCAGGGAACCGAGACTGAGTAGTGTATCTAGCAGGGCAGGTGAGTTTGCATGTTTTTCTGAAATATTTGTACGATTATTTTATTGATACTTGCATGATCTTTTACTGAGCTTTTTACGAGATTGTTATGAGTTATTACGAGATTTTTATCGAGATACTATCATGCATTTATTACTGAGCTATTGTGAACTTTGTTTTATAATATGAGATTTGAGACACTTGAGCTATCGAGTTACTAAACCGTACGGCTGGGCAGGGGTCGGGTCGCTCCTGATTCCCTTTTGAGTCCTGACGACAGCTTTGTGCGGTCTAGGGATTTGGGTTCGTGGATTCATCCACACGGGTTGAGTACCTATCTGAGCTACCTTTTGGGATCTCATATACCTGTTCAGTGGAGAACGCTGAACCTTTTATTAGGGAGTTACTTACTTTTGTTGAGTTTTATAATCGTAAACTAACACTTGCATCCTCACCACCTTTAGCTGACCCTGTATGTGTTTATGTGTGTGTCTCAGGTGACCGGAGCGCTAGTAGGCCTGCTGGACCAAAGTAGGGATTACTGTTGCATCTTTTGAGGAGTTAGCTACCTGTGTTAGAGGTAGTTATATTATGGGGAACTGTTGTTTATACTTCGGATATTTATGTAGTTGATCAGAGACTTCCGTGACTTATTTCTATAACTAATGTTTTAAATTATCGAGGTTTTCCACGTGTGTATATTTGGATAGTATAGGTATCCCTGTTTGCGTGGTAATTATGGGGCATTGTGGATTAGTTCGATGGTGTTACATGCTTGGTATCAGAGCCTAGGTTTATGAGATTAAGTATCTAGTGGATGCTTAAGCTTAAACCACGGAGTCTAGATCCTTGGATTGTAATCCGAAGTAGATTATTAGGTGATAAACGAGTAGTGTATAGTGTTATGTAGAGTGAATTTGTGTTATTATTTGATTGTGCAGGTTGTTATGGACCGTCAGGGTAGCGGGCCTCAGGGTGATGACCATAGGGATGACGATCCTGCGCGTCGGTCTGACTTGTATTCTGTGATAGGCCAGATCTTAGATGAGCGTTTTCCAGTTCAGAGTCAGGGTCGGGGTGCGGTGCCTCCGCCTGAGGGAGGCCAGAGTTCGAGGGCTGGTGCTTCGTCTAGCCAGCCATCGCGAGGGTCCTTTAAGGACTTTATGACGGGTCGTCCTTCTGAGTTCTCGGGGGGAGTTAGTGCCTCGAAGGCACTTGATTGGTTACGCGAGATTGAGGCGGCGTTCCGGATTACCCATGTTGACCGCATTGACCGAGTGAGTTATGTCTCCTACCACTTGAAGGGAGGAGCATCGCGCTGGTGGAGTTCAGTTGTTGGTGCTCGGGGAGTTGATGACGCATGTTTGATGACTTGGGAGGAATTCCGTATCGAGTTCGAGTTACAGTACTGCCCGCAGGATACGAGATGGGAACTGGATATGGAGTTTATTCACCTGCAGCAGGGATCTATGACTGTCCAAGAGTATATTGATACTTTTAATGATATAGCGCAGTTCGCACCGCATCAGGTAGCCACGGAGGACCGACAGGTCAATATGTTCATCGAGGGCCTGAGGCCGGATATCAGGGAGTTTATGGGGATGTTCGTGACCTCACTTTTTCATCCGCTATGGAGTATGAGCGTCGCCGGGAGAGAGAGGTTGATAGGCAGAGGGAGCACTCGGCTCCCCAGAGGCAGTGTATTGAGCAGTCGATTTAGGGGCAGGGTTTAGGGATATTGAGGTTCTATAGAGAGAGTCTTCAGGGTGGTTATTCTGAGAAGCAGGGACAGAGTTCAAGGGCCCATCGAGATCACGGCCGGGATGACAAACAGTCGGGGGCTATTTAGGGTCAGGGGCAGAGTCGGGGTGGTCAGAGGCAGCAGGGGCAGAGACAACAGGGTCAGGGTCAGAGGCAGGGCCAGGGCCATGGTAGTGTTGGTAGGGGATCCAGAGATTCAGGGAGCCGAGTTGATAGTTCGACTTCCAGGGAGAGAGATTGCCAGCGGTGCCATCACCGCCATGCAGGGCCGTGTGCCCCCGAGCATTTTCGTTGTTTTCGGTGTGGCCAGTTTTGCCATACTGCCGTCGCGTGTACTTCTCAGGAGTCCCTGTGCTTCTGATGTGGGAAGCCATGTCATATGTCTCGGGATTTCCCGAATCCCGGAGCGGGGTTCTCAGGGTCGAGTTCTGGTGGAGCTGGAGCTTCTGGGTTATCGTCAGCCCCTCGGGGAGGTGGAGCACCGAGGGCTCGCGACAGAGTTTTCCAGGCTTCAGCTGAGGAGGCGCAGGAGTCTCCTGATGTTGTATCTGGTATGTTCATCCTTAATGGACTACGTGCCTTTATTTTGTTTGATTCGGGATCTGATCGTTCATATGCATCTACCTCCTTTGGTGATTATTTTTGTATGCCTTCGTCTGAGTTATCGGCGCATGTTATTGTTAAGCGTGTTGATGGTAGCATAATGTTAGTGAGTCGAGTCTATAGAGATTGTGTATTAGAGATAGATGGCCATCGATTTTCCATAGATTTGATGGCTATGGAGATTAGAAGTTTTGATGCGATCGTAGGCATGGATTGGCTGACAGCGCGTCAGGCGGATATCTCATGTTCTAAGAAGATGATTCGGATTCCGATATCAGAGTCAGAGTCGGCTATTGTGAACGGGGAGAGATGTCGAGGCGAGATGAGTATAGTGTCGATGGCGCAGGCACAGAGATATGTGGCGAAGGGCTGTGCCACATATTTAGCCTATGTATTGGATGCGAAGAAGGAGAAGAGGGAGGTTGGTGACGTGCTAGTGGTTAGAGATTTTCTGGATGTATTTCTCGATGAGTTGCAAGGGTTGCCGCCTGATCGTTAAGTTGAGTTCAGGATCGACCTAGTTCCCGGGGCGATTCCTATTGCGCGCACGCCTTATCGCTTAGCTTCGACCGAGATGCGCGAGATGATGACGCAGCTTCAGGATATTTTGGATCGTGGGTTTATCCGGCCCAGTTCTTCCCCGTGTGGAGCCCCCTGTGCTATTTGTGAAGAATAAGGATGGGACGCATGCGTATAGATTATAGAGAGCTTAATAGGGTAACGGTGAAGAACCGTTTTCCCTTGCCGAGGATTGATGATCTTTTTTATCAGCTTCAGGGAGCTAGTTATTTTTCTAAGATTGATCTGCGCTCCGGGTATCATCAGCTGCGGGTTAGAGATGAGGACATGCCTAAGACCGCGTTTAGGACCAGATATGTTCATTATGAGTTCTTAGTCATGTCGTTTGGGCTTACTAATGCCCCAGTAGCATTCATGGACCTGATGAATAGGGTCTGTAGGCCGATGCTCGATCGATTTGTGATTGTGTTATTGATGACATCCTGATCTACTCGAGGAGTAGTGAGGAGCACGACCATCATTTGAGAGAGGTGTTGAGCACCTTGCAGAGAGAGAGAGAGAGAGGTTGTATGCCAACTTTTCGAAATGCGAGTTCTGGCTTCGAGAGTGTAGTTCTTAGGGCACGTAGTGACGAGTGCGGGAGTGAAGGTGGACCCAGCAAAGGTTGAGGCGATTATGAGTTGGGGCCAGCCCATGTCTGTGTCAGAGGTTCGCAGCTTCCTGGGTTTGGCCGGGTATTATCGGCTGTTTATAGAGAATTTTTCGCGGATCGTAGTGCCGTTGACGATGATGACGCGACAGTCTGTGCCGTTTGTATGGACTAAGGAGCAGAAGAGTGCCTTCCTAGAGTTAAAGAATCGGTTGTGTAGGGCTCCGATTCTAGGGTTGCCAGAGGGTTCTGAGGATTTTGTTGTGTATTGTGATGCTTCTTTTACTGGGTTGGGGTGCGTACTGATGCAGCGAGGTAAGGTGATTGCTTATGCCTCGAGACAGCTTCAAAGCTATGAGTTGAGTCGGCCGGTGCACGATTTAGAGCTGGACGCCATTGTCTTTGCCTTAAAGATATGGCAGCATTATCTTTATGGGACGCGCTTCACAGTATACACTGACCATAAGAGTTTACAGTATTTATTCAGCCAGAAGGAGATGAACATGAGGCAGAGGCGCATCATGGAGCTCCTGAAGGACTATGATTGTGACATTCAGTACCACCCAGGGAAGGCCAACGTAGTGGCCGACGCATTGAGTAGGATATCCTATGAGCAGATGGTTACGTCTCGAGCTTCTCGATTGGAGGTCACGTCGACCTTGATTGACGGGTTACGGTTGGCTCAGGAGGAGGGATTGAGAGGTGAGAATGTGCAACGAGAAAGGTTGGCTGGGCAGCTGGAGTTGTTGAGTAGAGATGACAGAGGATTGATGACCCTTCGAGGTCGAGTGTGGGTCCCCAGAGTAGGCATTTTGCGGCAGCTGAGTCTAGACGATTCTCATAAGTCTAGGTTGTTGATTCATCCGGGCAGCACGAAGATGTACCGAGATCTGCGAGTTCATTATTGGTGGCCAGGGATGAAGAGGGACGTAGGGAAATATGTGGAGGCGTGTAGGACGTGTTTAAGAGTGAAGAGCGAGCATCAGAAGCCGCATGGTAGACTTCAGTCGTTAGAGATTCCCGAGTGGAAGTGGTATGATATCACGATGGACTTCATAGTGAGACTCCCGCGGACTGTTCGTGGGAATGATATGATCTAGGTTATTATCGATAGGCTTACGAAGAGCGCTCACTTCTTGGCCATCCGCAGGACTATTTCGATGGATCAGTTAGCGCGCCTCTACATCAGTGAGATTGTGACGAGACATGGAGTTCCGAGATTGATCACGTCTGACCGAGATTGCCGATTTGTGTCGCGATTCTGGCAGAGCTTTCAGAGAGAGTTGGGCACCTGAGTCCAGTTGAGCACAACTTACTATCCTCAGAAAGGGGGCCAGACAGAATGGACCAATCAGACGCTAGAAGACATGTTGCGAGCTTGTGTTATTGATTTCGGGGGTAGCTGAGATCTTCATTTGCCGCTTATAGAGTGTAAGGTCCACCACTACTAGATCTATCTAGACGCGGATCCGTGAACGAGTGCGGAATCCTCGTTAACGGTTAGACGGACAACTCTCAACTACGAAACACAGAGACTATCAGAGGCTGAACGAACGACTGACGAACGATCCTACGAACTGATTCTCTCCGAAACGGACCTAAAGCTGATGATAAACTCGAGATCGCCTTAAGCTTAATTCCTCACGAATTCTGCTAAAAGTCCCTTAATGACTCGAGTCTATCCCTAATTATAGACCCTGATTCGAGTCTGATGTGGGCCAAACTCGAATCTGGCCCAAGGCTCATTCGAGTCTGTCCACAATGACACTCTCGAATCTGGGCACATTCGAATCTAAGGCTACATTCGAATCTATCACAGATTCGAATGTCTACCCTTATATAATTCGAATCTAGCCAAAACACTTAAACACCTAAGTGCTGAAACTTATGTTTTTACCTTATGAATGAGTTAATCTTTGAACTTTATGTTTGAACTTCTTGTAATATGTTACATCAAGTTCAAACACACAATCAATAACAGTCAAACATATATAAACATATATATCAAAACACTCGTTAACTCTCAATATTATGAATATTACTTAAACCAAAATGTTAGATCGATTAGACTGCTATCGTCACACAAGGTGTACCAACAGACTCCCCCTTGACGATAGCTTCTAATTATTTACATCAAGTTCAAGTACTAGAACTATATATACTACTGCCTGCATATAATCCAGCATCTATACAAACTTTAACTACCTTCTGGAACTTCCTGGCTTCAGATCTCCATGCTTCAGTAGAGAAGATAGGCTGATCATGTAGCTTCTTCAGGTCGTCCTTTGATAGATTTATCAAATGCAGTGGATCATATACCTTCAAAATGATCTTCTCGTCTTGATCCTCCATGATGGCTTCAGCAGTGTCAATCTCGAGGTACCACCATTTCATGTTGCTCAAAATGTTCTGTGGCATCGATTTCATTGGAACCTTTTTCAGACATTTGACTGGCTTATAAATCATTCTAGCCCAAGGCCTTCCTGTATGAGGATCTATCCTTGATCCATCCTCGACCCTTTAGCCTGATCTCGGCTTAAGCCTCTCAAACTTTCCTGAACGACCCTCTTTTCTTATTATTCTTGCCATGACTATAGCGTACGGGTCTTCGCCTATATTAACCAGTTCTTTCCATGCAAGCTCTTTTACTTCAATCTTGGGAAGTGTATTGAACGCTTTTAGTGTTCGCCTCAAGTATTGGAGGCCATCTCTTCTTTTCAAAATAAACAGCTGCAGTTCTCTGTCAAAGAACCAGCTAATAATCCCTCCAGAAAAATTTCCAGCACTTGGATTTCTCATCTTCTTCTTTGTCTTCAGCTGATCTTTCTTTTGTTCCTTCTTAAACCAAAGATTTATCAACTCAGCTCTAGATGGCTCCTTCTCTGCCTCTTCAAGTTCTTTGTCTTCAACTGAGGCTACCTTGATGTAGTCTATATCAATCACATTATGATTTTGGCCCTCATATAGCTCCGTAACAGGTTGTGAATTGATTATCACCTCATTTACATGATCGTCCTCATCATCTAATACTTCGTCATCCGATTTCCAGTCAACGACCTCCTCCGGAATGAACTCACCTTCCTCCAACTCTTCAACTTCATCTTCAAAATCAAATTGCATAAGCTCTTCCTCAATATCTTTCAGTGCATCTATCATGTCACTATCCAAAGCCCTTGAAGCACCTGCTTCTCCTCCAGCTCCTCCTACTTCTCCTTCTAGACTAGGCTCCCCCTCAGATTGAGCAGTCTGAGCAGCAGAAAGATCTACTAGCTCATTCTGTCTTTTTGGGCTGGGATCATTGCCTTGATTGTCCTCATCATCATCTTCTCTTGGCCTCTCAATTTCTTGATCACGGCAGGATGTCTCCCCCTAAGCCTGAAGATTTTTCATTAACTGCTCAATGAGGGAGCGCATCGATCTTAACTCAGCTGCCTGATCGCAGACGAACGTCTTCAGCTCAACATTCTCTTCCTGGATTTTTTCTACCGTCTTCTTCAATTAAGCATTTTCATTATCTAGATTTGCATTATGTGCCTGAATTTCACCCTTTGCCTGTGTTAGGCTCAGGATTTGAACGTGTTGGAAGTCAACGCGAGCTTTGAGCTGCATAAACCTCTGGTTGTCAGCGTAGGCGGTCGAGGTAGATGGAATGGACTGAACAGGAGAAGGGATGAATGGTGGTGGAATATATGGCTCATGTTGAGGTGGTGGTGATGGTGGAGCAGTGGCTTGTGGTTCTGGAGTTTGAGGTTGAGGTTGTTGTGCATCGGACGCTGAGGATGTCCCTTGCATAAACCTGTGACGCTTGGCCCGCTGCCTAGTCACCAAGGGAGCAACTTCCTCCTCTTCAAAATCTGAATCGTCAGATTCCCTTGCCTCTCTTCGCCTCGGTCCTTCTTCATTCACTATCAATCTAGATCCATAGGTTCCGATTTGAATATTGGGATCTGTAGCCACAGATTCAGGAGCTACAACTTCCAGCTCCTCCATATCTTCCGACTCTGATTCAGATGATGTCAAACCTTCATCAGCCCGTTCTGGCTCATATTCTTCCACATATCTTAATACGTCTTCTTCTCCTTCAGGTGGACTGAGCAATTCACCAACTAATGCTGCGGCCACATATTCGTTTGCATGGGGTCCTGATGCCCATATTTCTTCTAATGTTTGCGCGATTTGCTCAGATTCTGGAACCGCACTCGAAGGCCCTGCTTCCTGTGCTTGAGGCTGCTGACTTGTGGATAGCCTAGTTGCCTGAATTTGACTCACTGACGGTCTTTGTCGACGTCTCTGAGCTCGCGGTTGCTGTTGTTGTTGACATTCTTGTGGTTGTTGTTGCGGTTGAAATTCAACGACCCCTGCCCAGTTGGCATCTTCCGGGGCTTGAAACTCCCTATCCAAAATTGCTCCAAACAATGGACGCTCAACAGGAACAGCTAACCTTCCTCTGTGTGAGGAACAGTCAGCGAAAATCCTCTTGTCCATAATAGCAACGCTCAGAAAGTCATTTGACGGCGGCAGATTTGGCAAGAAATGCCTTATCAACATCATAATGAACCTTGGATAAAGCAAAAACTGTTGATTCTCGGGAGCGGATATCTGATGAATAAATTCCGAAAAGAACATCTCCGAAAAACTATATGGGCGATTATACACCATAGCGACGATCCCCGACTGAATTTTTGCCACAATATAGTCGAACCCTGCTTTCTTCGGAGCAAAGCATACCATAAACACATGCGCTAGAAACCTCCACTGCCCGATCAACCCACTCTTCATATATGACACTTTTGTCACATCGAGGCTGTACCCCATTCTTTGAAAGGCCGCTTGCCTTATACTCAAAGGAAATTCTATTGGACCAGCTTCTTCTTCCTGAGTGCCCAGCTGCAGCACTTGACGAAGGATATCAGCCGAGAATACCAATGGCTGTCCTGCAATACGAGTGCGTAGAACTGTCGGAGTGACCGAGCAGTCTACCTGCAAATGATCGTAAAACTGACGAATGTAGGGTAACACAAGCTGCACATTATGCGACAGTGCAAATCCGATCCTTGATTCAACGAGAAAATCAAGCACTTGACGGAATCCCTGCGCCTCAGGGAGATTCAGATCTGGATGAAGCACCATATTGTGCTTAAAAACGAACGCTCGAATAGCCATTTCTGCACAATAAACAACATCATTAGATCCATTAAAAATTGATAAACTTGTTTAAATTTAAATCTGTTTTATTTTGAACTTGTTTAAGTACAAAATCCAACACAATTAAATTTCTACAAGTTTAATAACATTTAAATTAAATAGTGCAAATAAGCAATAGATTCGAAAGTAACAGATTCGAAGTGTCCCTATTCGAGTGTAATGGACAGATTCGAAGGTCATGGTCATCTCGAATCTAATGACAGATTCGAGAAACCCATGAACAGATTCGAACGGCCGTATTCATTCAAGGACCAAATCTCTTGATTTTAACCTTTATGGACTTAGAAAAATACATTCATTAGTCCTACTAGTTACTAATCACAGATATATGCCTTTAATTTGATTGTTTATCGGCCCAAATTTGGTAATTTTGTAAAAACCCTATTTTGACCCTTAAACCTTCAAAATTCGTTGATTTTGCCTAAAATTGTGTATAAAATTACATGATTCTTGTACAATCAAGTTGATTATACCTAGGTACAGTAGTAGAATCGAACACACAAGCTTTAAACTCGATGAAATGTCGTTTATGTGAGAAACGGTAGATTCGAGAATAGATTCGAAATCGCCACTATAGACTCGAGGAAGTAGATTCGAAAACAGTAAGAATTAAATGTCTTCACTGTTGACCTATTTATACGACCAACCTTCGAGTCTAAGTCCCTAGTCGAATCTACTGACAGATTCGAAGTCTTACCACTTCGAGTCTGTCCTAGATTCGAAACCACCAAACACTTAGAAAAATTTCAAAAATTTTGAAATAACTTCAACTTTTCCAACCCTTTTCTACGGTATCGGTAACCAGATAAACTATGCTAACTCTTTTACCCTAAGCATAAGATATTTCACGCAATGTTTATTTTATCCAACTTTGAATGCACCCTCAGTAACTTTTGACCTTTTACCTAAGTAAAAATTAATCTAAAATAAAATAAAATAAGATAAAATAAAATAAACTAAGGAAAAATAAAATAAAATAAAAGAAGTTCTGACCAAAAAATTTAATCTAGACTTATGCTGTACTTATAAAATTTACAACCTAAGCTAAATACTAAACAAAATATTTTTGATGAGTATAGTCTAAGAAAGGTTCAATCAGATAGCTATGTCTGATACTTACTTTCAGTACTTAAACCTTCACACTTAGGAATTTTTGATTCCTTTTATTGTTTGTCGTGACATACCTATTTAGCCGATTGTTGGTATTTTACCCCGTTAAACATTCTACATTTCGGAATATCCCTTGGCATTTTTATTTATCAGGAAATTATCGTACGTGACTCAGACATAGACATACTTTTATGATCAAGGCACACAGATAAAGATTCTAACTTGTTGGTATTTGCAAACTTTCTTTAAAAGACAAACATCGGACACAGGTCTGTATTTTCATACAACAAAGTGTCTTAGTTTGACTTAGAGTTTATTTTTAAAGTTAGCAAGACAGCGGTGACAGGTCTGTACTGACGTACAACAAAGCGACATGTCTGCTAACCCGAATCTAAACAGAGACAACAGGTCTGTACTTACGTACAACAGAGTTGCATGTTTTCGACTCTCAGTTTTGTATGATATTTCTATTCTTTCCATTTTAAGATGTATTTGATGTTGCCATACATCCCCAGAAAGTTTGCATACCTCATTTAGACTCAAAGTTTGTATGTCTTGCACACAAAAATTAAGACCGATTGGTCATACATCTAAGTTAGTGACACGCTTGACTTTTTCTAGAATATTTTATTAGCCTTGAGATTCCCTATATGTATTATGCCTACCAACACATCAAACTAAATAAAGTATAACACTTAGAATTAGTTGCATTATGTGTGAAAGCCTAAACACTTAGAGTTTGTAACGACTGTGCTAATTTTCGTCACTTTGAACCTATGTATCTAAGACTTAACTATTTTTTCTTATATTCTCTTTTTTTTTGTATTTTTGTAATTTTCTCTCTTTTTTCTTTTGTTTTTCATAAGAAAAAGCAGTAAAATAAGCTAACCTACTAACTTACTAAAAATAGAAACTTGCTAAAAATAGAAACTTACCTAAATTAGCAGACTACTGTAGAGATAGAAATACGACTACTCTAAAAGAAAATAAACTACTAGTACTAAGGTCAATTTACTCTGGGTTGCGCATTCCATTCAGTTGAATTAAATACTCAAACTTTGACTTATCAAACGCTTTGGTAAATAAATCTGCATTATTATCTTCTGTTGCCACTTTTACCAGTTTGATTAAGTTCTTTTCAGCACAATCACGAATAAAACGATGCCTTATGTCTATGTGCTTTGTTTTGTTGTGTTTAACTGGATTATTAGTCATAGCAATAGTAGACTGGTTATCTATCCTAATAGGAGTTTGAGTGTAAGCCAAACCGTAATCCCGCAATTGTTGTTGTATCCACAGAACCTGTGAGCAGCAACTACCAGCAGCAACATACTCGGCCTCGCACGTTGACACGGCTACCGATGTTTGTTTCTTGCATTGCCAGGACACCAATCTCCCTCCTAAGAACTGACAACCTCCAGTCGTTGATTTGCGCGTCAAGCTGCATCCTCCGTAGTTAGAATCTGTGAACGCCTCCATGTGAAGACCTCCCCTTACGGGTCAGTCCTCAGAGTCTAGGTCCCACATCATATGCAATACGATATCAACCATACTAAGATAGGGTAATTATAATGCGGAAAATTAAATTACATGTACAAGCATTTTAGGATTTTAAGTTTACATTTAAAATAAAGTTATAAAAGGGTAACATCTAATCTAGTTATAACATCATACATCACATCAAATCTACCCAGAACCACCACATTTACTGTCTTCCAATCGGTACCAGAAAGTTTGTTGAGTAGTGGTCTAAGAAAGCTTCAAAACTTGGATCTTGAATGACCTAAGTACTAGGTCCTGCAGGTGATTTTCCTTTGGCTTTTCCTGTAAAATATTAACGCAACATCTGTAAGCAAAGCTTAGTGAGTTTATAGATTTTCAATATCAACATGCGTGTCAAGCGGGGTCATTAGTCTTAGCGTGATATGTCTTGGCTGCCGCTACAGCCCTCATGATTGAGATATAGAATCATAGAATCGGATGATGTTCAAGCCACACTCACGCTTAAATCGTGGGGATCAGCCACATACTGGGCTAGCTACTAGTAAGTCAATATGGCGGAACATCGGAGGTCATTACCAATTCATAAGAACTGGTGAAATAGCCGGGTCTAAAACAATAGACCATAAGGGCTAGTCAAGCTGAATCAATCTATCAAATGTCTGATCAATGATGTAAGCATATGTCTTAGAAGTCATGATAGCAATGAATCATAAAGCAAAGTCTGAAGTAATATTAAATGCAATATGAAAAGATAATCAAATAGCTATCATGATTCACTGGGCAACACCCAACCATGGTGTGCACAGGTCTCAATCCAGCTAATAAATGAATGTCAATAAATCTAACAGCAGCAATATATCTCAACCGGATCTATGCATGTTCAATCTGAATATCTATAACTCACAGGTCTGGGTCTTTTGTCAAACAGATATAAATCTGCCACTTGAGTTATCTCAGGATTTTATCTCTATCAGTCTGTCTTCTTGTATAATCAAGTCTTTGACCCGCTTTTAAGTCTTTAAATCTTTGTCTCTATGTTCAGAATTTCACTGAACCTGTCCAGAATTATCATTGTCAAATCATATCAATTTCATGTCTTTTTCATAATCTTTATTTTTATCTGATTCTGATAACTGATAACTCTGTTAATCATTTGATTCATTTCTCTTTATATTTGTTAAAATATCAAAATAGGATATCCAATTTCGGATCATCCAGATTCGGACCATCCGGATTCGGACAAATCCGGATCTGGCACCCGGATTCGGACAAGTCCGAAATGGTCGTCCTAATTCGGACCAACACACATCCGAATTAAAATCATCATCCGAAGTAAAACCATCATCCGAATTAGGATCCGGACCGAAATGGAAACATCCAAATCAGATACCATCCGAACTCGGGTCATCCGAGTTCGGACCATCACTTAGCAAAACTATAATTTATTATCCGAAGTATGGGAACCGAAATGAATTTCATCCAAATTTAAAAGCATCCGAATTGTAGGGTCTGAATTAACATATTATCCGAACCGAATTATAGGTCCGAAATAAACATCATCCGAATTCGGTCCTACCCGAATTCGGATCTATACTTAGCATTTTTCCCAGAATTTTGTTCTTGATGTTCTTCATTTGTTCATACGGATTTTTGATAAAATTTACTAAAACTTATTTTAATCCACATGCAACTTAATATAAAGTTATATTATGATTATTGGGTTAATTTTATACTAATTTTTCTATCAATAACATCATAATTTGTTCAAGATCATCCAAAATATTAATATTTTGTTAAGAACACTATTTTTGCTAAAAATTTCGATTTTCTTCAATATTTGAATGATCCAAACAATAGATTTTGTTTCTATTTCATTTATTAGTTTCAATTCATCATAATCTTTCATAGTTTTATGCATGCAACCTATAAATTTCTCATTTTAATCTCTTGGTTTCGGTTTTTCTTAAACCGAACCAACATACTAAAAATTTTCAAATTTAAATGAAATATTACCTTGAAATTTCTGTAGATTAATGATGATTGATGATATTGTAACTCCTTCTTGAATAATTTCCTCAATTGATTGCCAATTTATGATGAATTCTTGGTAAATTCTTGAGTTTGTCCGAGAGTTAGAGAGAGATTAGAGAGAGAGAGAGCTTTCAAGATTAATGATCTTAATGATCATTTAATTTGATTTTATATCCATTTAGTTACATTAAAATTTAACCCACTATATTTTTGTATTTTACATCTCTTTATTTTAATCATCCTAATTATATTATAAATATAATTAAAATTATATTTACTTAATAAATTTTCATTCTTAATTAATAATTGCAACATAAATAATATAACAAAATTATATTATTATCTCAGAATCAATTATTACATGATTGACAAAAATTAGGTTGTTACAGAATGGGCTCCACCACGCACAAACTTCGTCCCCGAAGTTAGCTATGTTCGAACAGACTGGGATAAGTTGCTTTCATTACATTTCTCGATTCCCAAGACTGATGCGAACCTTTGTGGTGTTTCCATTGGACGAGCACCATCTGTATTTCTTTGTTTCGTAGCTTCTTAGTCTTCGAGTCCAGAATACACTCCGGCTCTTCAACTATTCGAAGCTTCTCATCAATTTGCAAGTTAACGTGTGGTATCTGAATTTCTCTTTCGTCAGCTAAACTCTTTCTTAAGTGACTAACATGGAATACAGGATGTATTCCAGCTAAGTCCGATGGTAGATCAAGACGATAAGACTGATTCCCAATCTTTTCAACGATCTTGAACGGACCAATGAATCTCGGAGCTAACTTGTTTCTTTTAATAAACCGCACCACATTCTTCATTGGAGATACTTTCAGCATCACCCAATCGTTAACTGCAAAACTGATTGATCTATGCCGATTATCATAATATGACTTCTGCCTGCTTTGAGCTTCAAGAATGTTCCTTCTAACGAGTTGAATCTTTTCATGAGTCAACTGTAGAAGGGCAGGACCCGCTATTGGTGATTCACCTGTTTCGCGCCAACAGGTAGGAGTTCTACATTTTCTTCCGTACAAAGCTTCAAAAGGAGCCATCTTGATCGTAGAATGATAACTGTTATTATACGAGAATTCGACCAACGGCAAGTGGTCATCCCAGTTACCACCTAGATCAAGAATACAGGCACGAAGCATATCTTCCAGAGTAAGGATAGTACGCTCACTCTGGCCATCTGCATTAGGATGATAAGCAGTACTCATAGAGATCCGAGTACCCATCCCGTCTTGTAGAGCTTGCCAGAATCTGGAGGTGAAACGACTATCACGATCTGATACGATAGATTTCGGCACACCATGTCGAGAAATTACTTCAGTGATGTATATCTGTGCCAATCTATCGAGAGAGTAAGTTTCTTTCATCGGTATGAAGTGAGCTGATTTCGTTAATCGATCCACGACTACCCAGATGGAGTCGTGCTGTCTTTTGGTTTTCGGCAGCTTTGTGATGAAATCCATAGTTATATGCTCCCACTTCCACTCGGGAACTGGTAGTGGTTGCATATCCCCGAAGGGTTTCTGATGTTCTGCCTTAACCATCTGACAGACTCTGCAGCTTTCAACACACTTACCGATATCTTTGTTCATTCCTGGCCACCAGTAGTCAGCTTTCAGATCAAAGTACATCTTTGAGCTGCCAGGATGAACAGATAACTTGGACTGATGAGCTTCAGACAGAAGAGTGCTACGAATTGAACCATATTTAGGAATCCAGATTCGGTTTCCCTTGAGACAGTGAAGTCCCAAATGATTCAGAGTTAGAAATTGTAACTGCCCTCTAAGATTTTCAGAATCAATATTCTCTTCTTTCAGTGCTTCAATTTGAGCAACTCGGATGTCTTCAATAAGATCAGAAGAAAATACTACAGGAGTCAGGGCATAGCAGCACTTTTCCGGATAGACTTTTCTACTCAAAGCATCCGCGACAACATTAGCTTTGCCGGGATGATATAGGATCTCGCAATCATAATCCTTGATAAGCTCCAAGGAACGACGCTGCTTCATATTCAGATCTTTTTGAGTGAAAAGATGTTTGAGACTCTTGTGATCGGTGTAAAGCTGACACCGAGTCCCATATAGATAGTGACGCCAGATCTTTAAAGCAAAGGTAACGGCAGTCAACTCAAGATCATGAGTTGGTGCACTTTTCTCGTAATCTTTTAATTGCCTTGAAGCGTAAGCAATTACTTTTCCCCTTTGCATGAGAACACATCCTAAGCCAGTACCAGATGCATCACTATAGACAACGAAATCATCATTGCCCTCTGGTAAGGCTAGGATCGGCGCTTGAATAAGTTTCTGTTTCAGAATGTCAAGTGCCTCTTGCTGTTTATCGGACCAAACGAAAGGAGTATTATTTCGTGTTAGCATCGTTAGAGGTACAGCAATCTTTGAGAAGTCCTTTATGAATCGCCGATAATAACCGGCCAATCCAAGGAAACTTCTTATTTCGGAGGCATTACGAGGTGTTTGCCACTTCTGAACAGCCTCGACTTTAGACGGATCAACGGATATTCCTTCGCCAGAAACGACATGGCCAAGGAATTGAATCTATAAGAATCATATCAGGATATCAAATTTTGAAGTGTTAAGAATACTTAATGAATTTAGCTCAAGACTTATATAATAAAATTTATACCTGTCTGAGCCAAAATTCACATTTAGAAAATTTTGCGTAGAGTCTTTCTTTTCTTAACAACTCTAGCAACTGTCGCAGATGAACAGAATGATCAGCCTCCGTTTTGGAGTAAATCAGAATATCGTCTATGAACACGATAACTGATTTATCCAACATTGATCTGCACACGCGATTCATGAGATCCATGAATGCCGCTGGTGCATTTGTCAGTCCGAAAGGCATTACGAGAAATTCGTAATGACCGTATCTTGTACGGAAAGCTGTCTTCGGAATATCCTCATCTCTAACTTTCAGCTGATGATACCCAGAACGGAGATCTATCTTTGAGAAATAGCTGGCTCCTTGCAGCTGATCAAACAGATCATCTATCCTGGGCAAAGGATATTTATTCTTTATGGTGACTTTGTTCAACTCGCGGTAGTCGATACACATACGGAAGGTTCCGTCTTTCTTTTTAACAAATAGAACTGGTGCACCCCACGGAGAAGAACTCGGTCGGATAAATCCCTTCTCTAACAGCTCTTGCAGTTGCTTGGACATTTCTTGCATTTCTGCAGGTGCAAGTCTGTATGGAGCTTTTGCGATAGGAGCCGCACCAGGAACCAAGTCAATACTAAACTCGACTTGACGTTCCGGTGGCACTCCGGAAATGTCATCAGGAAATACGTCTGGGAACTCACAGACGATAGGAATATCGGACAAAGATTTCTTTTCAGAGTTGGATTCAGATAGAGCATAACAAAGATAGGAGTCGTGACCTCTAGACAAGTATTTATGAGCCTTTTCTATAGATATGAAACAATGTGCACCTTTCCTCTTCTCGCCCTTGATCTCCAATACTCGGCCGTCTGAAGACTTGATTCTAATGGCTCGCCGGTTGCAGATAATTGTAGCCTCGTTATTCATTAGCCAATCCATGCCGATGATGACGTCAAACTCTTTTAACGGAATCGGGATGAGGTCGAGATTGAATACGATATTATCAACAAGTAGTGTGCAGTTTCGATAAACAGAATCAGCCATAACGAAATTGTTACTGGCTGTCTCAATGTCTAATATCACGGAAAGCTTTGATAGAGACTTACGTAATTGTCGTGCAAAAGAAGTTTATATGAAAGAACGACTTGCGCCAGAATCAAATAATACACGAGCCGGAATTGAGTTAAGCAGGAACATACCGGTAACTACGTCTGGTGTTTCTTTTGCTTCCTCGGCTGTAATTTGGAAAGCTCGAGTCCGTGCAGTCGGCGTTGCAGCAGAACTTTTCCCTGTAGAACCTCCTGCTGATGATTGAGACTGATAACGCGATCCGCTACGACACTGGTACATAAAATGTCCTATTTTCCCGCACTTTGCACATCCACGTCCCTGCTGTGGACATTCTTCACTACTGTGACCGATCATGTTGCACACAAAGCAAGTAACATCTTCTGGATTGCACAACCCCATATGTGACTTTCTGCATCGCTTGCAGAATCGTGGCTCGTTCGTTAGGGAATAAGCTTGTGCTTTCTGCGGTGAACTATGTTGATGAGATTGCTGAGATTGCGACTTATTTGGCTTGAAAAATCTGCCAAATCTTTGTTTCTTCGGAGGAGACGGATTCATTGGGTTAGTCGTTGGAGCGTATAGCTGATCACCGTACTCTAAGTATCCTCGCTCGATCTGTCTCGCTGCTTCTACCATTTCCAGATAACTCTTATATTTGATAGCGCTCATCGGATGTCTGTATCTTGGATTAAGTCCTACACGAAATCTATTCATCTTTCTTTCCTCGGTAGCTACTTGATAGGAAGAGTAGCCGCACAGTCTTGAGAATTCGTGCTCGTATTCATCAACAGTCTTTGTCCCCTGAGTCAGCTGCATCAATTGGACTTCCATCTTATCTTGTTGATCGACTGGACAGTACTTTGCGTTGAACATGTCGAGAAATTGGTTCCATTCTAGAGTCTGAATTATTTCTTCGCCGTAAATACTTCTCTGAGTTTTCCACCAGGCACGTGCAGCACCGACAAATAATGCGGACGCATAACTTACTTTCTTGGAGTCTAAGCAATCAGAAATCCGAAAAATTTCTTCAGTGTGGCTAATCCAATCCATCGCCTGAATTGGATTAACTGTTCCTTCAAAATTCAAAGCACCGCTAGCTTTGAAATCTTTAAACTTGCAGCCTTTTGGCTGAGCAATTTGGGTTTCAGGATTAGATTTATCAGAATCAGATTCATTAGTCTGGACTTGCTTTTCTTTTCTCTTATTCTTTTTATCTTCACGTCTTTTAGCTTCGGCCTCATCTCTGGCCTGAAACTGTTCTTGCATTATTTTGTTCTGTTGTTCTGAATGTTGGGCTAGAAGTTGTTGCATCATTTCAAACATCTGTTGTGGGTTCATGTTGCTGGGAATATCACCTGATCCTGATCCTGACATCTTCTACTGAAATATTAAAATCAATTAACTATCAGTTTATAGACTTAGATCTATGTACCCTTTTTCCCATTCTAACAGTCTGTACATCCTATCTCAGTTCAAACCACCTAAATGATTGATATATATGTATTGCTTCAGTTTGAGACCAAGTATACTTACGTAATACTTGATTCACTCAAACTAGTGCTTTGATACCATCCTGTGAAGACCTTCCCTTACGGGTCAGTCCTCAGAGTCTAGGTCCCACATCATATGCAATACGATATCAACCATACTAAGATAGGGTAATTATAATGCGGAAAATTAAATTACATGTACAAGCATTTTAGGATTTTAAGTTTACATTTAAAATAAAGTTATAAAAGGGTAACATCTAATCTAGTTATAACATCATACATCACATCAAATCTACCCAGAACCACCACATTTACTGTCTTTCAATCGGTACCAGAAAGTTTGTTGAGTAGTGGTCTAAGAAAGCTTCAAAACTTGGATCTTGAATGACCTAAGTACTAGGTCCTGCAGGTGATTTTCCTTTGGCTTTTCCTGTATAATATTAACGCAACATCTGTAAGCAAAGCTTAGTGAGTTTATAGATTTTCAATATCAACATGCGTGTCAAGCGGGGTCATTAGTCTTAGCGTGATATGTCTTGGCTGCCGCTACAGCCCTCATGATTGAGATATAGAATCATAGAATCGGATGATGTTCAAGCCACACTCACGCTTAAATCGTGGGGATCAGCCACATACTGGGCTAGCTACCAGTAAGTCAATATGGCGGAACATCGGAGGTCATTACCAAGTTCATAAGAACTGGTGAAATAGCCGGGTCTAGAACAATAGACCATAAGGGCTAGTCAAGCTGAATCAATCTATCAAATGTCTGATCAATGATGTAAGCATATGTCTTAGAAGTCATGATAGCAATGAATCATAAAGCAAAATCTGAAGTAATATTAAATGCAATATGAAAAGATAATCAAATAGCTATCATGATTCACTGGGCAACACCCAACCATGGTGTGCACAGGTCTCAATCCAGCTGATAAATGAATGTCAATAAATCTAACAGCAGCAATATATCTCAACCGGATCTATGCATGTTCAATCTGAATATCTATAACTCACAGGTCTGGGTCTTTTGTCAAACAGATATAAATCTGCCACCTGAGTTATCTCAGGATTTTATCTCTATCAGTCTGTCTTCTTGTATAATCAAGTCTTTGACCCGCTTTTAAGTCTTTAAATCTTTGTCTCTATGTTCAGAATTTCACTGAACCTGTCCAGAATTATCATTGTCAAATCATATCAATTTCATGTCTTTTTCATAATCTTTATTTTTATCTGATTCTGATAACTGATAACTATGTTAATCATTTGATTCATTTCTCTTTATATTTGTTAAAATATCAAAATAGGATATCCAATTTCGGATCATCCAGATTCGGACCATCCGGATTCGGACAAATCCGGATCTGGCACCCGGATTCGGACAAGTCCGAAATGGTCGTCCTAATTCGGACCAACACACATCCGAATTAAAATCATCATCCGAAGTAAAACCATCATCCGAATTAGGATCCGGACCGAAATGGAAACATCCAAATCAGATACCATCCGAACTCGGGTCATCCGAGTTCGGACCATCACTTAGCAAAACTATAATTTATTATCCGAAGTATGGGAACTGAAATGAATTTCATCCAAATTCAAAAGCATCCGAATTGTAGGGTTTGAATTAACATATTATCCGAACCGAATTGTAGGTCCGAAATAAACATCATCCGAATTCGGTCCTACCCGAATTCGGATCTATACTTAGCATTTTTCCCAGAATTTTGTTCTTGATGTTCTTCATTTGTTCATACGGATTTTTGATAAAATTTACTAAAACTTATTTTAATCCACATGCAACTTAATATAAAGTCATATTATGATTATTGGGTTAATTTTATACTAATTTTTCTATCAATAACATCATAATTTGTTCAAGATCATCCAAAATATTAATATTTTGTTAAGAACACTATTTTTGCTAAAAATTCTGATTTTCTTCAATATTTGAATGATCCAAACAATAGATTTTGTTTCTATTTCATTTATTAGTTTCAATTCATCATAATCTTTCATAGTTTTATGCATGCAACCTATAAATTTCTCATTTTAATCTCTTGGTTTCGGTTTTTCTTAAACCGAACCAACATACTAAAAATTTTCAAATTTAAATGAAATATTACCTTGAAATTTCTGTAGATTAATGATGATTGATGATATTGTAACTCCTTCTTGAATAATTTCCTCAATTGATTGCCAATTTATGATGAATTCTTGGTAAATTCTTGAGTTTGTCCGAGAGTTAGAGAGAGATTAGAGAGAGAGAGAGAGCTTTCAAGATTAATGATCTTAATGATCATTTAATTTGATTTTATATCCATTTAGTTACATTAAAATTTAACCCACTATATTTTTGTATTTTACATCTCTCTATTTTAATCATCCTAATTATATTATAAATATAATTAAAATTATATTTACTTAATAAATTTTCATTCTTAATTAATAATTGCAACATAAATAATATAACAAAATTATATTATTATCTCAGAATCAATTATTACATGATTGACAAAAATTAGGTTGTTACCCTCCAACTCTAGATCTTCCTCCGCGTGATACCAAAGTCCCAGCTTCGGTTTCGACTTGAGGTATCGTAGAATCCGCTTCACAGCTTTCATATGCATCTCCTTCGGATTCGCTTGAAACCTAGCACAAATACACACAGCAAACATAATATCAGGTCTTGAAGCAGTTAAATACATAAGTGACCCAATCATGGCCCGATATAAAGTCGGATCCACATCGGTATCACTTTCAGTACCCGGCCCGAGATTGTGATTCACTTGAATCGGCGTGCTGAAGTGGGCAGTCAACTTTGTTCCTTCCATCCCGAAACGCTCTAATATGTCATAGACATACTTGGTCTGATGGATAAACATGCCTTCCTTCTTCTGGTCAACTTGTAACCCCAAAAAGAAATTCAACTCCCCCATAGCACTCATCTCGAACTTAGACTTCATCACCTTCTCGAAATCTTTGCACATCTGTTCGTCTGATGATCCAAAGCTGATATCATCGTCGTACACTTGTACCAAGATAAAGTCTTCTCCCTTCCTCTTAACAAAGAGAGTACTATCTATCCTACCCCTTTCAAAACCGTTTTCTAAAAGATGGTTGGATAAAGTCTCATACCACGCCCTAGGTGCCTGATGTAATCCGTATAGAGCCTTATCTAAACGATATACTCTATCAGGATATTTTGGATCTGTAAATCCGGGCGGTTGTTCTACATACACCAACTCCTTCACTTTCCCATACAGGAAAGCACTCTTAAAATTTAACTAATATACTTTAAAACCCTTGAAGGAGGCAAACGCTAGAAACAACCTAATGGCTTCCAGCCTTGCTACTGGTGCAAAAACCTCGTTGTAATCGATTCCCTCCTCTTGGTTGAAACCCTTTACAACTAACCTTGCCTTGTTGCGCGTGACTATACCCCGATCGTCTCTTTTGCACTTAAAAACCCATTTGGTTCCTATTGCTATTTCCCCTCGAGGTAACGGAACTAACTCCCACACTTCTAGTTTCCTAAATTGCGAAAGTTCTTCCTGCATCGCTTCAACCCAGGAGTTATCCTTAAGTGCCATTTGCACATTTTTAGGCTCTACTTGCGATATGAAACACGAATAGAGACATGTGTGATATGCCTCGGAGTCGTTTATCATCGACAACAACACTGTGTTGTTATTTACACTACTCCTTGTCCTCACACCCTCGTTAGGATTTCCTATGATGCTTTCTAATGGATGGTTCTTGTTAATCCTAGAGGTCTCTATATCATCAACTCTTAGATTATCTCCTAAGTTCGATCCTATTTCACCTAATGGGGGAACAGGCTCAGCTTCTACATTTTCCTCCTCACGGACGTTTTCCTCAGAGTTGGAACTCGATGCTTGAGTCTGATTCTCAGTGGTAGGTCCTTCTTGATCAGCAACTTCTGGAGATCTATCTACGGTCGCAGTAGGCTCGGATGTAGATTCAAACGTGGTCCTCGGAAAGATTTGGCCATCGTCGTTCAAATGCAACGTCGCCATGTCCTTTTCGATTGTACCTGCATTATCATCCAAATGAATGTTAAATGACTCAAATAACTTATCATAGTCAAATATCCATTCCGGACCAGTTTGGGGTTCATGTGTATAACTTGTGACTTCAATATTATACACAATCTCCACAGTACCATTTGTTTTGTTAAAAACCCGTTTGTTTGGTGAGTTCGGCACATAACCTAGGAAGTATCCTTCGTCAGCCTTTTCACCAAACTTCGGTTGATGTTTTGTTCTTAAAAGAGTGCATGGTACTCCAAACGGTTCGAATCCAGTTAAGTTAGGTGGCCGTTTATTCAAAATTTCATAGCATGTTTTGTTCAACGATTTGACTGTAAGGACTCGGTTTAAAATATGGCACGCGGTATTCACTGACTCCCCCCAAAACATGGTAGGAAGCTTTGAATCCGAAAGCATAGTCCTTGCAGCCTCAATCAATGTTCTATTTTTACGTTCGGCCACCCCATTTTGTTGAGGTTCATATGGTGCACTGAATTGATGCACTATGCCCTTTGATAGGCAATATACACCAATTACAGTGTTTTTGAATTCAGTCCCATTATCACTACGAATATATTTAACCCTTGTTCCGTAGGAGTTCTCCACTTGGTCTAAGAACCCGATGAGCTTTGCAGCTGTCTCGTCCTTCGTACCTAAAAAGAAAACCCAAGAAAAACGTGAGTAATCGTCAGTGATAACTAAGCAGTACCAACTACCTCCGATACTCCTTTTGTTGATTGGGCCGAAAAGGTCCATGTGCAACAAATCGAATGTTGAGGCTATGGAGTTCTGCTTCTTGGACTTGTGTCTCTTCTTATGTTGTTTGCCTTTCATGCACGGTAGACACTTGTCCTCGAACTGAAAACTTTTCATGGGCACACCCTGCACCAGTCCATTCTTCGTTATGTAATTCATCTTCCTTAGGTGCAGGTGAGCCATGCGTCTGTGCCACAGTACTGATTCCGTCTCTGAAGCTTTGGATAATAGACAGATTGGCCCCATCGAAGTCTCAGGCTTGTTCATATCCAGCATGTACAAGTCGTTCTTCCTTGGCGCCCGCATCAATACCCATTCTTCAGGAATTTTGAATCCCGGCTTTAGCACTAACGCCTCAGTGTCAGTAAATAACATCGAGTTCTTCTTATCACAGATTTGAGGTACACTAATGAGATTGTGAACCAGTTTATCAACGTGATAAACTTGGTCCAACTTTATTGTCCCATTAGTGACCACTCCGGTACCCGTGATATTTCCACCCTTGTTACCAGCGAATGATACGAATCCCCTATTGCCTCCCTTGAAGTTTGTGAGTAGACTTCTTTCCCCCCGTCATGTGCCTGGAGCAACCACTGTCGACGAACCACTTGTTGTTTGGACCTGTAGTTATCTCCTGCACATGAAAGAAAAGAGGTTAGTTATCACGGGGAACCCAAGCCATGACTGACTTGGTAATACCATTCTCGTCCACATACGTGAACGGTTAGACGGACAACTCTCATTTACGAAACACAGAGACTATCAGAGGCTGAATGAACGACTGACGAACGATCCTACGAACTGATTCTCTCCGAAACGGACCTAAAGCTGATGATAAACTCGAGATCGCCTTAAGCTTAATTCCTCACGAATTCTGCTAAAAGTCCCTTAATGACGAGTCTATCCCTAATTATAGACCCTGATTCGAGTCTGATGTGGGCCAAACTCGAATCTGGCCCAAGGCCCATTCGAGTCTGTCCACAATGACACTCTCGAATCTGGGCACATTCGAATCTAAGGCTACATTCGAATCTATCACAGATTCGAATGTCTACCCTTATATAATTCGAATCTAGCCAAAACACTTAAACACCTAAGTGCTGAAACTTATGTTTTTACCTTATGAATGAGTTACTCTTTGAACTTTATGTTTGAACTTCTTGTAATATGTTACATCAAGTTCAAACACACAATCAATAACAGTCAAACACATATAAACATATATATCAAAACACTCGTTAACTCTCAATATTCTGAATATTACTTAAACCAAAATGCTAGATCGATTAGACTGCTATCGTCACACAAGGTGTACCAACATAGAGTATGTGTATAATAACAACTACCACGCGTGTATCGGAATGCCTCCGTTCGAGCTCTTTATGGGTGTAAGTATTTGTCTCCGGTGTGTTACGGTGAGGTTAGGGAGCATCCTATTAGTGGGCCAGAGGTTCTTCAAGAGATTAGCGACAAGGTCGCTATGATTTAGCAGCGGATTAGGACGGCTCAAAGTCGCCAGAAGAGTTATGCGGAACGCCGGATTTCCGAGTTAGAGTTTCAGGTCGGAAACCCTGTGATGTTGAAAATCTCACCCTGGAAAGGGATTATCCGATTCCGGAGACAAGGTAAGCTAGGCCCGCGCTATATTGGGCCATTTGAGGTTGTCGAAAGGATCGGGGATCAGGCTTATCGGTTGAACTTGCCACAAGAGCTATCGGGAGTCCATAATGCATTTCCTGTCAGCCATCTCCGTAAGTGCTTAGCCCGTGATGATCAGAGAGTGCCCCTGTCAGAGATTGAGGTCAATAATAGACTTTAGTATGCTGAGCAGCCAGAGGCAGTGACAGATCGGAAGGTGAAGAGACTACACAACAAATAGGTGGCGTTAGTATTGGTGCAGTGGAAGCACCATAAGGGTACCAGCGCCACGTGGGAGCCAGAGTTAGAGATGCGTAGCCGATATCCTCGCCTCTTTACTTCGAGCTAGATTCTGAGGATAGAATCTTCATAAGGAGGGAGGACTTGTAACATCCCGATTTTGAGAAAGGTACGTGGAATTATTTTATTGGATTAATTATTTAATTTGGGACCCGACAATATAAATTTGTATTTTGGGGTATCGGGATCAAGAATTGGGCGTTGGACCGAGTTTAAGTCCAAAATGTATATATATCTCACCTCTTTAGGTGCTTGCTTTCATTTCCTATCTCCTAAATCAGAACTAAACAGAATGTTGTGGGTGAATTGAGTTCCAGCAAGCAACAGCAACAAGGAATCAAGCTCCAGATTATGATTTAAGCAAGTAATTCTCCATCATCCTCCATCTTTGAGTTTAGCTAAGATTGAGCCTAATTTTGTGGGTTTTATGTGTTAGTTGTTACCAAATGATTGAATTGAGTTTATATATATGATTTTGAGCAAATTCTGAGCTAAGGAATTGGGTTACTTCGAGCTGATATTTATTGGTGATCTAATCCCTGGGCTGTAAGCGAGAACGGAGGTTACTGCCTCTGTCCGTCAGTGAGCGCGGCCGCGAACCCTGATCGCGGGCCACAATGTTCTTGAGGGATCGCTGGCGGTTCGAGTCCGAGCGCGGTTCGCGATGTGAGCGCAGCCAGGATTGTGTCATCGCAAAAGAGACCGCGATGGGGCCTGTGCGACCGCGACGAGGCAAGTGCAGCCGCGATGCGGCCATGGTTACGGTTAGGGTTATTGGTCTTGTTGTGTCTTGTGTTTGGGTATTCAGGTTGTGTGGGTTTTTCGTGAATTGTGTATTAGAGTTGTTGGGTTGAGGTTGTGATATTGAGTCATGTGTTGTGATTTCAGGGTCTCGAGTTGATAGGGTTGGGAAAGGGCAGGGAACTGAGATTGAGTAGTGTATCTAGCAGGGCAGGTGAGTTTGCATGTTTTTCTGAGATATTTGTACGATTATTTTAGTGATACTTGCATGAACTTTTACTGAGCTTTTTACGAGATTGTTATGAGTTTATTACGAGCTTTTTATCGAGATACTATCATGCATATCTTACTGAGCTATTGGGAACTTTGTTTTATAATATGAGATTTGAGACACTTGAGCTATCGAGTTACTAAACCGTACGACTGGGCTGGAGTCAGGTCGCTCCCGATTCCCTTCTGAATCCTGACGACTGCTTTGTGCGGTCTAGGGATTTGGGTACGTGGATTCATCCACACAGGTTGAGTACCTATCTGAGGTACCTTGTGGGATCTCATATACCTGTTCACCAGAGAACGTTGAACCTTTTATTACGGAGTTACTTACTTTTGTTGAGTTTTATAATCGTACACTAACACTTGCATTCTCACCAGCTTTAGCTGACCCTGTATGTGTTTATGTGTGTGTCTCAGGTGACCGGAGCACTAGTAGGTCTGTTAGACCAAAGTAGGGATTACTATTGCGTCTTTTGAGGAGTTAGCTACTTCTGTTAGAGGTAGTTATATTATGGGGAACTGTTGTTTATACTTCAGATATTTATGTAGTTGATCAGAGACTTTCGTGACTTATTTCTATAACCAATGCTTCAAATTATCGAGGTTTTTCACGTGTGGATATAGGGATAGTATAGAGATTATTATATTATATCCCTGTATGCGTGGTAATTATGTTGCATTGTGGATTGGTTCGAGGGTGTTACAAATAATGTAGTGGTGAGACTAAAAAATAAAAATTTTACAACTTTGGTACAAAAATACAACCAAATTACAAATTTCATTGCAGGTTAACATACAAATAAGCATTCTTATAACACATGTTTTTTACTCATTATGACGTTAGAGATAGATGTGTTGGTGTTGGTTAGTCATCATCTACAAATAGATGGAAGTGGTGTAGGAAACAGTGGTTTCCGGGTCGATGAAACATTGGTTGCTGATAACAATTTGTTTTTTGCAATTTAGGGTTCACTAAAGGTACGTGTCCTCGTGGGTCTACGAGAGAAGAGGAAAATGGGGACGAGGCTATGGTGGTGCCGAATGATGTCTGTGGACTTTGTTGGTTGTGACCAAAATGTTGAGAATCTATTGAAGGACTAAAACGATAATATAAAGATAGGGTAAAATGATCATTTTATAAATATAAAGATCATTTTATAAATATAATGGAAATCTAATAGTAGAGTGATCAAAATGGCAACAAAACAGAGAACGTAGGAAACAAAAGTCTAATAAATAAAGAATGAGTACTAGTTTTGTAGTTTCTACCAAACCACAATGATCATTATGTAAATTACTCAATAAGATAATTGGTCAAATATAAATAAATTGAAATTTTTTTTTTGTATAAAATGAGTTATTGAATACCCGCGCGTTGCTGCGGAGTCTAAAATATTAATTACAAAATAAATATAAAAACAAATGAACAAAAATACTTTTCAAACAATTCAAATAACGAAACACAACTGAATCAGGATCGAAAAGTGAAATTGGAAAGCTGATATCAAGAACCAAGACAAATGATACTGTTAATTTGTTCTTATCATTGTTTTCTAGATTTTGCAATGTTAAATTACAAACAATGTCTTATTAAATTTTATCGGAACCAGAATTAATTAATTAAATATTCATAACCATATTTTGAAATTTTGACATTGATTAGGTTTAATCGTCAATTTAATTTGTTGGTTTTACGATCAAATCAAATAAATATATAACAGTAATGTCTCTAATACATTGATTAGGGTTTGTCAACGGTATAATAGTAATGTTCTATGTTATACATTATCATATTTAATAAAAAAATATAAATATTAAATAGTTACATTTTAATTATAAAACAATTTCATTAGAATTTTGTATTGTACATTTGAGTAATTTCATACCATTAAACTTAACATAATAGTTTCTAAAGATAACTCCAAACATAAGTATAATTAAAATCATAATTTTAAATGTTTAAGGAAATGTTGTAATAATAAATGTTAAAATAGGACCAACCAAAAATTTATTAAAATAACGCTAAGATAATGGTGTGTTATGAAAAATTTAAATTTAAAAAAACAAAAAAAAACGTCATTGGCTTACTCCATGCATGTGAATAATAAAGTTTTTTTCATACAATTAAACATAACATTATAGTTTCAAAAGACAACTCCAAACATAAGTATAATTAAAATCATAATTTTAAGTGTGTAAGAAATATTGTAATAATAAATGTTAAAATAGGACTAAACAAAAATTTATTAAAATAAAAGGGCTAAATAAAAAATAACACTAATACAAAAATTTTAAATTAAAACATGAAAAAAGAAAAAAGAAAAATGTCATTGCCGTTTCGCATTTGGTGTATATATACTAGGTACGTTATAGTCGTGCTTTGCACGGCCCAGGAAGAAAAATATTCTTATTTTAAACTTAATGTGTTTGGTAGAGGCATCAGAAAGTATGATTATCATATCATAACCCATTATATTGTTATCAAAAGGGTATCGTCATAAGTTTTGTTTATAGTTCACTGGTTGTCATGTTAATATTATAGGTTGGGTTTACATTTCATAACATCAGCTTTCAATACAAAAGAAAGGCTCCCATAAAGGTGCAACTATATTTAGTTGCTAGATTTTTTTGTCTTCTTTGTTGGGATTTCGTTAACCTCTTTCTTCATGACAAGATGTTGAGCTTGAGGTTCGGTTTGTGTAGTAAATGACGATGATCTTTTGATGAGTTTTGATGGCATGCTAGAAGTGATTTGTTGTTCCTTTCCTTTCAAATTGACTGCGTGAGTGACAACGTCGTCAATGGATGGCGAAGGTTTTTCAATTGTAGCAGGGGTAGAATCAGATAGATGAGACATTGCAGCTTGTTTGTATACCTTGACCACATTTAGCTTCAATTCTGTTTGGCCATGGAATGATGCCTTGTAAGAGCGGACAAAAGCAACAACGGTTTGTTGTTGAAGTGATGTACCGATACCATGATGAAAGTTGATATGTTGTTAAAGATAAGTGTTAGTAAAAGGAAGCAAATGAAGAGAACCGTAATTTAACGTAAGATTTCTATGAATAGTTGGTTAATAGTATCAAAGCAGAACACCAATTGGAACTGTTTACTTTTTGGTTGAAGACAGATTGAGCATAGATCAACACATGCATGAAGTGGGAGGTGATTAAGAGTATAAAAAAATAGTAATATAATTTTTTTTGAAGTGGGCCAAAAGAGTTAACTTTCAGGAGACCAAAATAAAAGGAACCAAATTCTATAGTTTGACTTTTAACACATTAACACACATAAGCTGGATTTAGTTGGAATAAAAAGAGAAAATAAAAAGTTCAAACTAATATCATGGTGAGGATCAATACATTGTTAATGATTAGTGGTATTAAAAGAAAACATTGAAGCGATTATATAAGTTTCCATATGTGTTACATGTTATATGGCAGGAAAGTGGAAATAAATAGAGAACATAAGCAATTCAAAGCGATATCACGATGAAACAGATTCGTCATGGTTAAGCATATAAGTTAAGTGTATATATGTAGTTCCAAGTAGTACATCAATCCATTTCCTTTTTATTTCACCTAGAAAGCTAGGTTAAAACAAGTCTCTTGTGTGTTTGGTTTGCAAAAGTTCTGAAACTCATATATAAACCTAAATCTCGGATCTTTTAATCAAGAAAACAGCTAACCGAGATTCACAAAGGGTGTGAATCTCGGATATGGGCTATTTGAAACAAAAACAATAGTAGCACCTGAACAGCCATTTCCATCCTTTATTGAATATAGGAAAACTAAGTGTGAGAGTGGTATTGAGGAGAGATCCGAGACTCACTTAATGTGAATCTCGGATGTGTTAATTCAACTCACAGCAACACACATAACAAATAAATTAAGTAAAAACAAGTCTCTAAAGTGTGTTGTTAGTAGCATATAGTAAATAAAAATTCTGAGATTTACATTTTGAGCAAGTCTCTGATGTATGTCTGTGTTCAGCATCCTTTAACCTTTTATATCCTAAGCGTTGTGTTAAGTTTTGGGTGTGTGTTTGTGTCTTAAAAACAAACCACTGCATGATCAGCAATCCTTATTATTAGTTTTTTCTTCTATGTAATAGTTTAAGCGATGTTTCTTCAACATAATTTATCAAGATTCTTCAACTTGTGTTCTTTTCGATTATAGGATAATGTTTTTTGCATTTTTCATAGTATACACGTTGTCCATAAATTTTTTGTAATCATGGTTTGTATTTCATTCGTATAATCTATTAGTTGATAATGTTGTTGTCTGATTCTTGTCTCAATGTAACCTTTGAATATATTTTACCAATTTTTTTGTTAAACAATAGATATTTCTCATATTAAAAATAGGTATACGTACCTGAGAATCTGTGAACACCAGTCTTCTAAAGTCGCTTCCTGATTTGCTTTGTTGTACGTGTCCATTTTCCAATACATGAGCAAGGCAAGTCCATGGTTTCTTCCGTTCTCGTGTGACATCTAGCACGGAAGAAAGTTGCCTAGCCATTTTTACCTTCAATTGACAAATTTACATGTGAGATAAACATATTAATGGTTTAAAAATATATTAATTAACTGAGACGAAGAAATATCAATGGAGATATACATATAAATATATTGACATCTTTGCAAGACTTCACTAAAAACAATGTTCTTAGTTTCTCGAGTGTTAGAAGCACCAAAAAAAGGTGATCTAATAAGAACTTTTGCATGTTTAGCTGTTTTTGCACAGGATAGAGCAACATACAATTGTCCGTGAGAAAAAACAGGTTCCTTTAGGTACACTCCTACAAAATCAAGTGTTTGGCCTTGTGCTTTGTTGATGGTCATTGCAAAGCATAACCTAATTGGAAATTGAGTCCTTTTGAATCAGGGGCGGACCTAGTGTTCTGGCACGGGTGTCACTCGACACCTATAAATTTTCAAAATATTGAGTTGCATATGTATCAAAAATCTGAGTGACACCTAAGAATTTTTTTGGGTGACACCTACAAAAAATTTATACAATTATAATATACATATCTTAATTATATTTGTTATTTTTACTTCTTAAATTTATTAAAATAACACTGAGTTTTAACTTTAAAAAAAAATTTAGAAAACCCAACATAATTTAGTTAGCCCAAAAATTTTAAAAAGCCCAACAATTAATGAAACCCAAAAACTGACCTGAATCCTTGATAACCCTAGTTATTTTTTTTGGCTTTCAGCTTCTCATTCTTTAGCCACCACCGTGACATCGTCGACGACGACTCCAAAAAAAACGCAGACCCCCTCTGCTGGCTGCTGCCCCTGACCGGAGTCACCGCTCGCCTGCTCGTAGCTCGCAGCTCCGCGCCTGCCCGCCTGCTTGTAGCTCGCAGCTCCGCGCCTGCCCGCCTGCTTGCTGCTCCACCAGACCGCCGCTCTGCCGACTGCCGCATGGTATCTCTTTCACTCTCTCTCACACACACACACACACACACTCTCTCTCTCTCTCTCTCTCTCCCCCCCTCTCTCTCTCTCTCTCTCTCTCTATTTGATTGATTTTTTTTGTGTAGTTTATAAGTTTATTTTAGAAACTCCTTTCATAAATCATAATTTCATTATCTAGGTGAGGTGTGTAGCACAGCAGTACGAATGTACAATTTATGGTTTATTTTTGAGTTTTTGAGGTTTTTTTATTAATCTTTTTAATGGGTTAAATAATTAATTTACTGAAAAATAATTATAAAATAAAGTATAATTGTTTATTCTTTTGAGTTTTTATATCAATTGTTAAACTTATTGTTAATTATTTTAAAAAATTTTAGGTTAATGGACAAATTTATGAAAAGAAACTTATTGTTAATTATTTTAATTGAAAAAATTCTTGTTATTCGTTAATTTTGGTGTTGGGAACCGTTTCGGTGACCCGATCCATTTTAGGAAATATTTTGAAAATCTAAATATTAAATTTACTTTAAAAAAGTGACACCGATAATATATTTTCCTGGATCCGCCCCTGTTTTGAATGGGATTGTGTTTTGTTCATCACTCGATGGTTGCAAAGGGATTCTATCTATAAAGACTTGTTTACCAACGAAGTCTCCAAAAGCAATTTCAGCATGTATGACATTTCAATTTAAGTCTTTGGAAACAAACACAAAATATATCAGAAAAGAGACATCTAACATGTTCTTGGTTTGTTATTTTCATTCGTCAACTATGAAATCTTTTAGCCGTTTTGCTTTCATGGAATATTTAAGGCCACCTTGATCCCTTTTTGGGATATTTTGTGCTTGTGCATGTTTCATGTAGTGAGTATTGATCTTCCTTGGTTTCTGTGTTTCTTATAGTGTGTTTTTTATTTGCTTCAAGTGACTGTGAATCATTAAATCCTTAGTAAAATCCATGAATCGGAATCCAAACTTGAAACTAACTTTTTTTAATCCTTTGGTAAAGCTAAGACAAAACTGAATGAGGATTTTATTGTTATAAATGGTGTTTGGGTTCCCTCTTTTTCTTCACAATCAGTATGTGTGGAAGTATGCTTGTGTTTAACAAAGTAAAGAATGATGGAATTCTTAAGATTAATCACTTGAAGCTAACTGCAAGTTCATCTTTAGAGACTTCCCCAGAAGGTCATAACTATATTCAAGGGAAGTTGTTCTTATGTTCTTTCATGGATCTGATGTGTTCTAATATGCAGCCAAGTAAATTTGTGTACGATTATGTTGCCAAAGATCTTATTGATTCATGATTATTAGTCCATTACTTATGTTGTAGTGATTTGTCCATATCTTTTCCAACTAAAGTTGTTCATTAGAAAAAGTAAGATAATACAAGAACTTGATCTATTTGAAATTGTATATATGTAACATCAAATTTTTCTTAGCAAACGATAATATGATAGAATGTAGGAAAGTACCTACAGTTTCAAGAAAATATTGCAATGGTAGTTTTCAGCATTTTCAGTCTTGGAGCCTGCAAAACCCAGAGCCTTCCATCTACACTACATCACCAGATTCAGAAAATCAAGCTTATGAACCATCTAAGAAAATGATTTTATATCGTCAAATGTCAAACACAAATACTAAAACAAAAGTGATATAATTAAGATACTCAAAGCCTTTTGTTAATTATTAGAGGTACATTGAAGCTATTTGTGAGTGATTATAGCATCTGTACTAAAAAACTTTACTATAAAGCATATAAAAAGCACATTACACAAAGCCTAAACCAAAAAGAAAGAAATATCTTAATTAGCAACAACATAGGAAAAAACTACCCCCAAAAATGAATACAATGTTGAAAGAGAGAACGAAAGAAAATTGTTTGACATTTTAGCTCCTAAACAAAGAAACTCAAATTCCATACGTTAAAGCTTCAAAAGAAAATAAAAACAGTAAGAAGATGAATTTCAATAAACAACATATCAATGTGACATTTTATTCAACATTTGGTGTGAAATAATATAAATGTAAAACTTTTCAAAACCATTCGTTCATGATATATCCAGATACCAAAATCAATTGCTTCAAGGACCCAAAACAACACACATGCAATAAACAAATACCAAATTGGTCAATAAATTTCATCTCAAATTGATACGTATGAGGAAGTGCAGTTTGCGAAAATGCACCAGTGCTGACATGTGTCCAACACCCACCCCACTTGTTTCATTCCTTTATGAGTAAGCATTCAGGAAAAAACACTATGCTATATATTTCCCTTTTTATTTTCTTTTTCTTATGAACCTTTGTGTGACAAGTCTTTACTTAAAAAGATTTATATATATAGGTAGGGGTGTTCAAAACCGGATATCCGAAATTAAATATCCGAAATTTCGGATAGTGAATTTTGCTATCCGTATATCCGAAAATTCATATTTTTTAACTTTTTTTAAAAATTAAACCAAATATATTTATATATCTAAAATACAAATTCATATACCCAAATACGTAATAAAGATAAATATATCACAAACTAAATTTATCCGGAATTAGTTTTACTCAAAACGACTAAAAAAGATTAATAAAACTAAAATATATTAAATATTAGCTAATAAATCTATAATATCAAGATCAAACTCAATAATATACATTAGAATAATAATAAACACTCAATATTATGAAATAATCAATCCAAAATATATTAAAAAATTAAAAATTTTATTTTTGGATTTTCGGATATCTTATCCGAATATCCGAAAATCTTGAATTTTACCATGCGAATCCGAAATTTCGGATATCCGATATCCAAAAATCCGGATATCCGAAATCTCGGATAGTTTCGGATCGGATTTTCAGATTTTTATTTCGGATGCTCGGATTCGGATTTTTATGAACACTCATATATATAGGTTTTAATATAATAAACAATTAGATGATTAAAACTGAGTTTGAAATTAAAGCATATAAAAAACACATAACACAAAGCCTAAAACAAAAGGAAAGAAAGATCTTAATTAGCAGCAACAAAGGAAGAAATTACCCCCAAAATTGAATACAATGTTAAAAGAAACAAAGAAAGAAAATTGTTTGACATTTTAGCTCATAAAAAGATAGACAAATTCCATACATTAAAGCTTCAAAAGAAAAGAAAAAAAAAAAACAGTAAGAAGAGACTTTAAATAAACAATATATCAATATGACATTCTATCAAACACTTGGTGTGCAATAATATAAATTTAAAACTTTTTTCTTCAAGGACCCAAAACAACACACATTCAAAAAAAAAAAAACAAAGAAACAAAAACAAAAAAAAACAAATACCACATTGGCCGTTAAATTTTCATTACATAAGCATTTAAAGAACTCAACAAAGAAGAAGACTGAACACGTGGACATGAGAATGAAACCATTATTCACAGTTGTTCCAGAATTGTTTCTTTACTACAATTAGGATTTTTAATTAGATTGTACCCAAAATGATGCAAGATTGGCATTTTAGATAGTTGAAGAACAATGATTACTTTACCCCAAAATAATTGATCTAAGGTTTAACTGCTTTCTTTCAATTGTGAATTTATCTTTAAAACAGAAAGAAAGAGTTGCACTGTTATTTATGCCAATCAAAGTCGGTACATCACCAAGAAGTTTTCTACTGTAATTTGTTTTCCAACTGTACAACTTTTCATAATATAACAAATTTTTGCAAGTTTAGCATAGATACGAAATCAAGAAAGCGAATGAATCAAACGCATAAACTAAGCGAAAAAGACGCCAAACCTTTGACAGATGTTTTGTGGATGTTGCGTGAGGATTTTGAGGCAAAACGAGTTTTATGCGACTTGTTAACTTGAGCTCCAGAACCACCCATTGTTGTTATCACTAAAACGGGTTTGAAATTAAAGCATATAACCAAAAAGAAAGAAAGATCTTAAATAGCAACAACAGAGGAAGAAATTAACCCAAAAATTGAAGAGAATGTTGAAAGAAAGAACGAAACAAAATTCCTACTGACAATGTTGAAAACCCTAAAATTAAAGACAAAGATTTGTTTAATCTGCAACAACAGATCGAGGAGGAAGCAACTTAGAAATAATTACTTACTTTTCGAAGCAATGCTTGAGAGTGACAAATTGTTGGCGACGATCGTCCGTGAAAATTGACTATCAGGTGAGGTTTTGGAAATGTGAGAAATGAGAGTACCAGGTTAAGGAGAAGGTTTAGGAAAAAAAATAAGAATGGTAATAATATCTAATTAGGATTTCCAAGGATGCTAGGTGTCAACAATTTAAGAGCAAGATATGTGTACGTGTATGCTTCTGGTAGGGGTGTTCAAACAAAACCGGAAAATCGAGAAACCGAGCCGAACCGCTTAAACCGCTTGATCTGAAACCGAAAAAAGCCGAAACCAAAACATCACAAGGCGGTTTAGGTTTTCATTTTTAGAAAACTGTGGATAACCGAACCGAACCGATTATATATATACAAGTTAGTAGCTTCGATTTATAATATCATTTAAACATTCTAATACATTAAATACTAGATTTTCGAAGTATTTTTTATTTTAATTGTTTTATTAAATTAATTTAGTGTAACTTTTAAGATTTATAATCAAATAATTTACTATGATTGTAAACTTTAAATGGATTTGTGCTTAAAAAAGATATATTTGTATAATTTTATTTGCTTTTAAGCATAAAACGGGTAACCGTGAACCGAACTGCGGGTAACCAGCTTCTAACGGTTAACCGAACACCGGATAACCGAAACCGAAAACACGGTTCACATGTTAACTACTAACCAAACCGAACCGAACCGTGTACACCCCTAGCTTCTGGGAATGCTACAGTAAATAACCACCTCTCTTTATTTATATATATATATATATATATATATATATATATAGGGATGGGATCCATTGTGAACAAGTTATTCGTTGTGAACGTTGTGGACAAATAAAAAAAATACATATAATCGTTCATATATATCAACAAGTGTTTGTAATATGATTCATATGATTCAAAAGGTTCATAGAAGTGTCTATTTAAGATTCAGAATATTCAAAATGTTCATAGTACGTAGTTTTTATAACAAGATGCACAAGATGCATAAGATTCAACAAGATTCATGAGATTCGATAAATTAATTGGATTCAATAAAATCCATAGGATCCAATAAGATTAATGAGTTAATAGAATGGTTCGGTAGTATTTTCAACAAGATTCATAAGATTCAAAAGCTATTTTATGGTTGTTCACAATGTTCACAACGAATAAAGTGTTCACAAAAGATCCTTAGTCTATATATATATATATATATATATATATATATATATATATATATATATATATATATATATATATATATATATATATATATATATATATATATATATATATATATATATATATATATATTCCATTGAGAACTTTTGTGCATCGAGGCACAAAAAAACCTCCACTGGCCCTTGGATGAAAAGAATGTGTGGGTTAGATCAAATGGCAAAAAGGTAATTAAATAGAAAGTTTTATGCATCAAGTGCACATAATGAATTTCGTGGAGGGGTAAAACAGGAATTACGCAATCCTTATTTAATTATTACACTTCCAAAATTAACAAAAATAATTCAATTCAAAATACATCAAAATACATGCATATCGTTCATCTCTTCATGCATATCGTTCATCTCTTCCAAAATTAAATCATGCATATCGTTCATCTCTTTCAAAATCAAAATACAAATATGAATCGTTCATACAAACATAAATCATGCATATCGTTCATCTCTTCCAAAATCAAAAGGGTGCTAAGAGAGAGGAGAGAGAGAGAGAGAGAAAGAGGGAGTGGTTTTAGGAAAGAAGTTAGTGATACCAAATTTAACTATTAATTATCTTAAAAATATTTAAATTCAAAAATAATTTCCAAACATTTAATATCCCCTAAATGCACTTTGTGCACCCTTGGTAGATAGTCCGATGCACAAAAGTTCTCAATAGTGCCTCGATGCACTGAAGTTCTCAATCGAACCCCAATATATATATATATATATATATATATATATATATATATATATATATATATATATATATATATATATATATATATAATTATGATGTTATTTGAATAAATATTCATGAATCATAATATAGTAAAGAGTAAATTACATAAAGGGTCCTTATAATTTATAACAAATTATGAGTTTCATCTCTAACTTTAAAAGTTACACTGGTACTTCATATTTTTAAACTTTATCACGCTTTCAGCCACTAAGCAATTCAATTTTTTTAAAATACCAATTTTGCCCTTACATATGTATTTCACATATGATACATAATCAGTTAATTTAGTTTTTGATTTATATATTATTGTTTGTTTATTCATAATTGCTTAATTATAAATGATATTATTTAATATTATTATAAGAGTTTAATTACGTTTTATTCATGTATTTAATCTATATATTAATAAGTTTCATCGTTGTTGATAATAATACTACTGTTATTGTTATTATCATAAGCTATTAATTTGGAACATATATTTAAATATTTCTACATTCATTCTTTTTTATGGAAATATTTATTACGTTTATAAAATTCTGTTTATAATTTCTTTTTCAGCTATCTATATATTTAGTTAATTTATCCTTCTTATTTTTACATACTTATTTTTAAATGTTGTTAATATTATTTTTGAAATTTTAAACATGTAAAATATGTACATTCATTTATAAATTTAAAAATCATTCGTTCCTATTTCATAAATTTTTATTACTAAACATTATACATTCTATATATGAAAGGGTGTTAGTAAAATTATAATATTTTCAATGATCTTTAACAAGTTTTTAATTTTTTTTAGCATTTAGATTTTTTATGAGTATATCATATCATTTTTTTCTAATGTTTGAATTGTATAAAATATCTGTTCAATTATTAGATATAAATTCTACTTTACTTTTTTTATTTGCTTTTTTTTTATTTTTATTTCATAAAACCAAAAGTTATGAGAAACTTTTTAAATTATTTCTTAAAAAACCTTTGATAATTTTAAATGAGATTTTAATATTTATTAAATGTCAAAAAAATGTTTTGTTTTTTAATATTAAAATAGTGTTTTATTTTTTCTTACTAAAATAGTGTCATAAAACAATGTTTTTTTAAAAAAAATCTTAGTTAAAATTATAAATTGTTTTTTGGATATAATTTAAAGTTTCATACAATTTGTTGTTTGTAAAATAAAAATAAAAGAGAAGAGAAAAAAATTTAAAAGAAAGATCCATATTTAATAATTGAACTAGTATTTTATGCTCTTCAAACTTTAGAAAAAAATGATATGTTACACCCATAAATTTTAAAAATGCTAAAAAGATTACAAACTTGTTAAAGTTTATTAGAAATAATACAAATTTGTTAACACTATTTCATATGTAGAATATACAATAGTCTACCAATAAAAAATCTATATAATAAAAAGAAATGATTTTTAAAGCTTATAAATGTATATATTTTACATGTTTAGAATTTGAAAAAAACACCATTAATAGCGTTTAAAAACTAATATATGAAGATAAGAATGATAAATTAATTACTTGAAGCCCCTATCGCCTGCCTAAAAGAAAGGTCTCACTGGAGAAGCTTGACTGAAGGGTCCTAAGAGCAAGGTGCTTAGTCGCTCTCCCTCCCTCCCTAAAAAGAGACAGCGCGGCTTCCCGGGTTTCAGATTAGCGTAAGAGATAAGTGAACCCCTCCGACTTGGCTTCTCTAATCCAAATCCCATCCGGGTCCCTCTCGCAGTAGAGTTCCAAACCTCGCCTCGCTCTTGTGACATGCTATGTTTCCCCTCTCTATTCCCAAGTAAAGGGTGAGTCCCATGCGTCAGTTTGTGGATCGCGCCATTAATGACTCTTATTCCTACCCAACGGATCAACCGCAGAGCTCCGGGCCAACCCTTACCAGTGATTCTCTATATAGATAGATTGGAAAATATTTTAAATATATAGATACATTGGAAGAATATTGTCTTGAGCTTCGAGACTAGAAGTCACATCGAAAATGATAGACAGTCTGTGGATAGCTAAGCTGGAGGGGTTGAGAGAGAGTAACGTGCAGAGAGAGATTGGTAGGGTAGCTACAGTTACTGAGTCGGGATGACAGAGGATTGATGAACCTCCGCGATATAGTATGGGTCCTTAGAGTAGGGAAACTTCCACAACTCATTCTAAACGATTCTCATAAGTCCAGGTTGTCGATACATCCAGGCAGCATGAAGATGTATAGAGATCTGAGAGTCCATTACTAGTGGCAAGGCATGAAAAGGGACGTATGGAAGTATGCAGAGGCGTGTATGACATGTTTGAGGGTTAAGTGAAACACCAATTTCAACATAATATAATATTTAATTAAATTAGTTTAATAGGGAAATAAGCCCAATAATCATGGTTTAATATGATTCAAAAGAAATTTACGCATGACTTGTTCGCATGGCATCCAAATCCCTCATTTAGTTGTAATTACAAAGCTTAAGCATTTTTAAGTATATTTACAAGATACTTGGAATTGGATACATCAACTATCATCAAATTTAAAAGCATAACTATAACTAAGAATCTGTAGGTGATCTACCTAAAAGGTCATGAGGGAGACTCTAGAACCTGCGCGTTGTCATGCCCCGGGAATATCGAGACTTGGAAACCATAAAACCAAATGGCACCCGAAGTCCGGCCACCTACACAGTAAGCTTTTCCGGTGTAGGGATTTTATACGCACAAACACACAGTAGGGGTTTAAATATAAATATAAGTTGGACGTCTAGTGAGGCCAAATGATCAAACATACGCTCAACAATATGGTTTAATCAAAGAATAGAATGCTAAGTGTCAAGTGATTCATCAAATAATAATATGAAGAACAATAGACACAATTGATAGTAATATGTTCAAGGCATCATGTTCATAAATCAAGATTATGCAACTAAGTGCAAGAAATGAAATGCATCACATGATGCCAAAGATATATGCACTATGTCATAATAAAGATATGCATCTATATATGTATGCACCACACACATCAATACTAGAACTCATAGTGATTGCACAACTTTGTCTCGGTTTGCCAACGTTAAAAGAAAATGTTGAATGCAAGTTAAGTGGCTTCAAATAGGCGTCAATACTTCCTGTGAAGACCTTCCCTTTCGGGTCAGTCCTCAGAGTCTAGGTCCCACATCATGCAATACGATATCAACCATACTAAGATAGGGTAATTAAATTGCGGAATAACAAAATTACATGTACATTACAGATTAAGATTAAGTTACATATTTCAAAATAAAGTTATAAAAGGGTAACATCTAATCTAGTCATAACATCAAAAGTCACATCAAGTCTACCCAAAACCACCACATTTGCTGTCTTCCAATCAGTACCAGAAAGTTTGTTGAGTAGTGGTCTAAGAAAGCTTCAAAACTTGGATCTTGAATGACCTAAGTACTAGGTCCTGCAGGTGATTTTCCTTTGGCTTTTCCTGTAAAATATTAATGCAACATCTGTAAGCAAAGCTTAGTGAGTTTATAGATTTTCAATATCAACATGCGTGTCAAGCGGGGTCATTAGTCTTAGCGTGATATGTCTTGGCTGCCGCTACAGCCCTCATGATTGAGATATAGTATCATAAGATCGGATGATGTTCAAGCCACACTCACGCTTAAATCGTGGGGATCAGCCACATACTGGGCTAGCTACCAGTAAGTCAATATGGCGGAACATCGGAGGTCATTACCAATTCATAAGAACTGGTGAAATAGCCGGGTCTAGAACAATAGACCATAAGGGCTAGTCAAGCTGAATCAATCTATCAAATGTCTGATCAATGATGGAAGCATATGTCTTAGAAGTCATGATAGCAATGAATCATAAAGCAAAGTCTGAAGCAGTTATTAAATGCAATATGAAAAGATAATCAAATAGCTATCATGATCCACTGGGCAACACCCATCCATGGTGTGCACAGGTCTCATTCCAGCTGATAAAGTGAATGTCAATAAATCTAACAGCAGCAATATATCTCAACCGGATCTTATGCATGTTCAATCTGAATATCTATAACTCACAGGTCGGGGTCTTTATCAAACAGATATAGAAATCTGCCACCTGAGTTATCTCAGGATTTTATCTTTGTCAATCTGTTCTATCAATTCTTTTCAAATCTTTGACCCGCTTTAGATCTTTTAAGTCTTTAAATCTTTGTTCAGAATATACTGAACCTGTTCAAATTCATTCATGATAATATCATGTTAATTTCATCATCTGTATCATCATCATTATCATGGAATTTCATTATTTCTTTTGGTCATTAAAATCTGTAATTCTATCTGATTCTGATATCTGATAACTTGTCAATCTTTCATTAAATTCCCATAAGTTCTCTCAAAAGCTTTATATATATATATATATATATATATATATATATATATATATATATATATATATATATATATATATATATATATATATATATCCATGCATACAATCATCATTTCTATTAAAATATAAAAAAAAATCAATATTTAAGATTCGGGACCAACCCGGATCCGGATTGGGACCCGGATTCGGATCATTTCGGATCAACCATCCGAATTCGGACCATAGTATTTAATCCAATCTTGACCATCCGAATTAGGACATTTTAGGACCGAAAGTGGGATCATCCGAATTTGAGCATAAGTCCGAATTATGTTCATATTCGAAATAGGCACCGAATTTCGGATCATTAAAACCCAAAATAGTGTTGTCCGAATTTATGAAGCATCCGAATTTGGACCTATCATTCGAATTCGGACATATCCGAATTCGGATCCTAGACTTAGTATTTTTCCCAGAAATTGTTCTTGATGTTCTTCATTTTATTCATACGGATTTTTATTAATTTTCACCAAACATATTTAAAATTGACATGCAACTAAATATTTTGATGTATTATCATTATTTGAGTGTTTTTATACTAATTTCCCTATTAATAACATCATAATTTGACTAAATTCATCCAAAATATACCATATTTGTCAAGAACACTTATTTTGTCAAAAATTCCAATTTGTTGCTTATTTTGGATGATCTAATCCTCGAATTTTGTTTCTGTTCTATTTATTAACATTAATTCATCATAATCTACTAAGATTTAAAACATGCAACCTAAAATTCATGATTTTTAAGTCTTTGGTTTCGGTTTTTATCAAAACCGAACCAAACTTCTATAATTTTTTTGAAATATAACTCAAAATTACCTCAAATCTTGTAGATTATTGTTGATTGTTGCTATTTGTAACTTCCTTGACTTTAACCTTCAATTTAATGGCAATTTCATAGAGCTTTTTGATGGATTTTGTGAGAAATCCGTAGGTTTTAGAGAGAGGTTAGTGAGAGAGAGTTTGAAATCTTTAAATGGTGTTAATGACCATTAAGTTGAGTTTATATATTTCATTTTACCTATTTGTGTATTTAACCCACTAAACTTTTGTATTTTACATCTCTTTTATTTTACTCAATTTAATTATATTATAAATATAATATAAAATTATATTTACTTAATATATTTTTATTCTTAATCAATATTTGCAAATACAAATAATATAATAAGAATTATATTATTATCTCAAAATAAACTTTACATAACTGATCAAAAGTTAGGTTGTTACAGAATGGGCTCCACCACGCACAAACTTCGTCCCCGAAGTTAGCTATGTTCGAACAGACTTGGATATGTAGCTTTCATAACATCTCTGGATTCCCAAGACTGATGCGAACCTTTGCGGTGTTTCCACTGGACGAGCACCATCTGTATCTCTTTATTCCGAAGCTTTTTGGTCTTCGAGTCCAGAATACACTCCGGCTCTTCAACCACGCGAAGCTTCTCATCAATCTGCAAATTAACGTGTGGTATCTGAACTTCCCTTTCATCGGATAAACTCTTTCTCAAGTGACTGACATGGAATACAGGATGTATTCCAGCTAAGTCAGCTGGTAGTTCAAGACGATAAGACTGATTCCCAATCTTTTCAACGATCTTGAACGGACCGATGAATCTTGGAGCTAGCTTGTTTCTTTTAATGAACCGCACCACATTCCTCATTGGAGATACTTTCAGCATCACCCAATCGTTAACCGCAAAACTGATTGATCTGTGCCGGTTATCATAGTATGACTTCTGCCTGCTTTGAGCTTCAAGAATATTTTTTCTAACAAGTTGAATCTTCTCGTGAGTCAACTGTAGAAGGGCAGGTCCTGCTATTGGCGATTCACCTGTTTCGCGCCAACAGGTAGGAGTTCTGCATTTTCTTCCGTACAAAGCTTCAAAAGGAGCCATCTTGATCGTAGAATGATAATTGTTATTATACGAGAATTCGACCAACGGCAAGTGGTCATCCCAGTTACCACCTAGATCAAGAATACAGGCACGAAGCATATCTTCCAGAGTTAGGATAGTACGCTCACTCTGGCCATCTGCATTTGGATGATAAGCAGTACTCATAGAAATCCGAGTACCCATCCCTTCTTGTAGTGCTTGCCAGAATCTCGAAGTGAAACGACTATCACGATCTGATACGATAGACTTTGGCACACCGTGACGAGAAATGATTTCAGTGATGTATAGCTGTGCCAATCTATCGAGGGAATATGTTTCCTTCATCGGTATGAATGAGCTGATTTCGTCAATCGATCCACGACTACCCAGATGGAGTCGTGCTGTCTTTTGGTTTTCGGCAGTTTTGTGACGAAGTCCATTGTTATATGCTCCCACTTCCACTCAGGAATTGGTAGTGGTTGCATATCACCAAAGGGTTTCTGATGTTCTGCCTTTACCATCTGACAGACTCTGCAGCTTTCAACGCACTTACCGATGTCTTTCTTCATTCCTGGCCACCAGTAATCGGCTTTCAGATCAAAATACATCTTTGAGCTGCCAGGATGAACAGATAACTTGGACTGATGAGCTTCGGACAGAAGAGTGCTACGAATAGAACCGTATTTAGGAACCCAGATTCGGTTTCCCTTGAGACAGTGAAGTCCCAAATGGTTCAGAGTTAGAAATTGTAATTGCCCTTTAAGATTTTCAGAATCAATATTCTCTTCTTTCAATGCTTCAGCTTGAGCAATTCTGATGTCTTCAATAAGATCAGAAGAGAATATTACAGGAGTTAAGGCATAACAACACTTTTCTGGATACACTTTTCTACTCAATGCATCCGCGACAACATTTGCTTTGCCGGGATGATATAAGATCTCGCAATCATAATCCTTGATAAGCTCCAAGGAACGACGCTGCTTCATATTCAGATCTTTTTGAGTGAAAAGATGTTTGAGACTCTTGTGATCGGTGTAGAGCTGACACCGAGTCCCATATAGATAGTGACGCCAGATCTTTAAAGCAAAGGTAACGGCAGCCAACTCAAGATCATGAGTTGGTGCACTTTTCTCGTAATCTTTTAATTGCCTTGAAGCGTAAGCAATTACTTTTCTCCTTTGCATGAGAACACATCCTAAGCCAGTACCAGATGCATCACTATAGACAACGAAATCATCATTGCCCTCTGGTAAGGCTAGGATCGGCGCTTGAATAAGCTTTTGCTTCAGAATGTCAAATGCCTCTTGCTGTTTATCGGACCAAACGAAAGGAGTATTCTTTCGTGTTAGCATCGTTAGAGGTACAGCAATCTTCGAGAAGTCCTTTATGAATCGCCGGTAATAACCGGCCAATCCAAGGAAACTTCGGATTTCAGAGGCATTGCGAGGTGTTTGCCACTTCTGAACAGCCTCGACTTTAGACGGATCAACGGATATTCCTTCGCCAGAAACGACATGGCCAAGAAAATTTGAATCTATAATAATCATATCAGGATATCAAATTTTGAAGTGTTAAGAATACTTAATGAATTTAGCTCAAGACTTATATAATAAAATTTATACCCGTCTGAGCCAAAATTCACATTTAGAAAATTTTGCGTAGAGTCTTTCTTTTCTTAACAACTCTAGCAACTGTCGCAGATGAACGGAATGATCAGCCTCCGTTTTGGAGTAAATCAGAATATCGTCTATGAACACGATAACTGATTTATCCAACATTGGTCTGCACACGCGATTCATGAGATCCATGAATGCCGCTGGTGCATTTGTCAAGCCAAACGGCATTACGAGAAATTCGTAATGACCGTTTCTTGTACGGAAAGCTGTCTTCGGAATATCCTCATCTCTAACTTTCAGCTGATGATACCCAGAACGGAGATCTATCTTTGAGAAATAACTGGCTCCTTGCAGTTGATCAAACAGATCATCAATCTTGGGCAAAGGATATTTATTCTTTATGGTGACTTTGTTCAACTCGCGGTAGTCGATGCACATACGGAAAGTTCCGTCTTTCGTTTTGACAAATAGAACAGGTGCACCCCACGGAGATGAACTCGGTCGGATAAACCCCTTCTCTAACAGTTCTTGTAGTTGTTTTGACATTTCCTGCATTTCTGCAGGTGCAAGTCTGTATGGAGCTTTTGCGATAGGAGCCGCACCAGGAACCAAGTCAATACTGAACTCGACTTGACGTTCCGGTGACACTCCGGAAATGTCATCAGGAAATACGTCTGGGAACTCACAGACGATAGGAATATCTGACAAGGATTTCTTTTCAGAGCTGGACTCAGATAGTGCATAACAAAGATAGGAGTCGTGACCTCTAGACAAGTATTTCTGCGCTTTTTCTATAGATATGAAACAATGTGCACCTTTCCTTTTCTCGCCCTTGATCTCCAATACTCGGCCGTCTGAAGACTTGATTCTAATGAGTCACCGATTGCAGATAATTGTAGCCTCGTTGTTCATTAACCAGTCCATGCCGATGATGACGTCGAATCCTTTTAACGGAATAGGAATGAGGTCGAGATTGAATACAATGTTGCCAATAAGTAGTGTGCAATTACGGTAAACAGCATCAGCCATAACAAATTTGTTACTAGCTGTCTCAATGTCTAGTATCACAGAAAGCTTTGATGGAGACTTATGTAATCTTTGTGCAAAAGATGTTGATATGAAAGAACGACTTGCGCCGGAATCAAATAATACACGAGCCGGAATCGAGTTAAGCAGGAACATAACGGTAACTACGTCAGGTGTTTCTTTTGCTTCCTCAGCTGTTATTTGAAAAGCTCGAATCCTTGCAGTCGGCGTTGCAGCAGAACTCTTAACTGTAGACCCTCCAGCTGATGACTGTGACTGATAACGCGGCCCGCTACGACACTGATACATAAAATGTCCCCTTTTTCCACATTTTGCGCATCCACGTCCCTGCTGTGGACATTCTTCACTACTGTGACCGATCATGTTGCACGCGAAGCAAGTAACGTCATCTGGATTGCACAATCCCATGTGTGATCTTCTGCATCGCTTGCAGAATCGTGGTTCGTTTGTGAGTGAATACACTTGAGCTTTCGGCTGTGAACTATACTGCTGAGATTGTTGAGATTGCGACTTATTTGGCTTGAAAAATCTACCAAATCTTTGTGTTAGGCACAAAAAGGCCTCAGTCAAACCTGTTCTACATCTGAGGGGGAGATTTTATAATCAAACCTGTTGATGCATTTGAAGGTTGAATTTAAGGCCTGATATATGCCTTATTAAACCTGAAAATGATTTGCAATATCAGTCTAAAGCTGTTCTATATGTTGCATGTGTTGCAACTAAGACAGTTTGTCCAAGCTGCTCTGTCTGCTGAACAGGCTGGACATAAACTGTCTACGCTGCTTTACACTGTTGAGCAGCTTGGGCATTTTTAAAGTGTTCTGTTCTTTGTGAACAGGCTAAACACTTTATGGAATTTGTTTCCAAGTCATCATGTATTGTTTTTGACTATAAGATCAGTTTACAAAGTCGAAGACAAAGTGGAAAACAGAACTGCTCAGCCTGCCCACGCTGTTCTGTAACATGAAGACAAAAGGATATTTGAAAAAGGGTGACAGATCTTTTTCTTATATCAAAATAGGCCTTTACAGGGAAGAAAGACGCAAAGTTGACATTCCTAAATTAGTTAAAGGCAATGCAACAGTAGACAAAGTAAAAAGACAAAAGTTCTGCACATATGAAGACAAGTCTGCTTTTCAGAAAAGTGCAGAAAAGGTTATGTTGTCTTTTCAACAAGACTTTTCCTTTTCATTCTGTCCAATGAAGATGTTTCTCTGAGATCCTCTAAGTGAGTATAAAAGGAAGCTTCTAAGGTCAGAAAGAAGAGTGAAGAAAGCTAAGTGCTTAAACCAAGAGTGAACGTGCAAGTGTGATCTTCATGCATGCAAGTCTTCTGTAAAACAACATCTGTGTGATTAAGCTGTTTTACCTAAGCTGTTCCTTAAGTCTTGTAAACACAGTGAGTGCTTCTTAGTGAGTGTATTCATTGTATACTAGTTCGAGTCTGTCTTAGACTAGTAAGCATACTGTTGTATCTGTCATCTCAGCTTGAACTCTTCCGCATTCAAGCTTGTTTGTAATTAACAAATTGTTGATAATACATACAAACATTGAGAAAAGAGTGTGTAGTTTTTAAAATTGTTGTATTCACCCCCTCTCTACAGCTTATAACTATATACTCTGGGAACCTCTCGGGACCTACAACTGGTATCAGAGCAGTTTAGAGTGTGTGTCATTCTAGATCTCTCATTCTCCCAAGTTTCCATGGACAACAGTGCTGCAAATTCTTCTTACTATGACAATGGCTCTATGGGCAAGCCTCCAAAATTTAATCATCAAAACTTCTCTGGTTGGAAGTGCAGAATGATGCTCT